>JAIGNY010002056.1:330000-340000 GCA_020152595.1 Chiridota heheva
ATATATATATATATATATATATATATATATATATATATATATATATATATATATATATATATATATATATATATATATATATATATATATATATATATATATATATATATATATATATATATATATATATATATATATATATATATATATATATATATATATATATATATATATATATATATATATATATATATATATAAAAGCTAATAATTTGATAATAACTTGTAATAAAATAATATTTATCATCAATGAAAAAAATAATCAGAAAATTGAAAATTGTCGCATTATCTTTTCATGCCACTATTGAAGCATAAATCCTGACCACAATTGACACGTGGAAGAGGGGAAAAGTCTCTCTGTCCCCCACGAATTACTGCCATGATAATTAGTAACGTGATAAACCGTTATCATAAGTAACGTGATAAACCGTTACACGTCGTAAACCGTTATCATCCGTAAGTCGATAAACCGTCATTATCAGTAACGTAATAAACCGGCATGATATCGAAACTATTTCTCTTATGACTTGATGGGACATCACACATCGTGTGCTTCTAGTTTGAGAATGGAGTTGGGGATATGGTTTCAGAAGCTTCATCAAAAATCTTGTCAGTGCTTCATATTCTCTGAGATGATTTACCACGTTGCTGGTGAAAACGGTTTACCACGTTATTGAAGATATGGTTTATCACGTTACTGATGTTAACGGTTTATAACGTAACTGATGATCACGTAACTGATGATAACTGTTTATTACATTACTGATGATATCGGTTTACCACGTTATAGATGATAACGGTTTATCACGTAACAGATGATAACGGTTTATCACGTTACTGATGATAACGGTTGATCACGTTAGTGATGACTACAGTTTATTACGTCACTGATGATGAATGTCTCCAAAATCCCCTAATTCGCAATTCGGAAGCATACATATTTCTAAACAATGATAGCGTTATAGTTTATCAGGCATTATTTGATTCAATAAACATAACTTAAAAGAGCTCTCGGTTGAAAAGTGAGGGCGTCTTTTTTGCTAAGCCAAGCCTGCCAAGGGAATTTTGAAATAACAAATGTTTAATTTGTTATACCTGTGTCGTTGAAAAATCACTTAAATATTTATAAGAAATAGCTATAATTAATTTAAACAGACGCATACAAGGTTTTTATTATCATCACGTGCATGAAAAGGGTATTCGAATTTCTTGAGTTTCAAGAAAAATACGCCCCCACTTTCCGGCCGCCAGCTCCTTTAACTTCCTCAACAAACTATAATTTTGTTCTTCTATTTTTTATAATCATGACCAGATAACTGCATGGTGTGACTATTTTTTACCAGTTTATTTTGACCAAAAAAAGTTTATAAAGGGTTTAAAACCTAAACACTTGTTTTTAGGTGTAGAACTAATCAATCAATATTAATATTAAGACCCTTCATAATAGGCTGATATCAGGTCATCCGGGATGGTCATTCGTTCTGATGGAATCACATTATTGTCTCATAATGTTCGATGTTCACCGACGGTATCTTTATTTCTTCTTTGTTTTTCCAAGTAAAACTTTTTCTAAACCTAAAGTTGGTCCTTCAACCAAAAGCGATAAAATCAAGGCCAGAATATAAGAAACGACTGCGTTGCCGATGAAGAAATACGCCTGAAGAGAAAAGAAAACATCGTAAATGGAAAGAAAATACATAAAAAGGATAATTTCAGTGATGTTCTTCTAAGTTGAAAGTTAAAAGATTAGTTCAGTGGTGAGGCAAGTTCATCATATTTATAAAAGGACTTAAAAAGAAACAAAATGGTGAAGAGAAAAAGTCGGAAAATTTGCACAACAGAAATTCAGTATGTTGGATTGGTTTGGTTTAGAGTGTTTCACAAGGATCACAAAATATCCCAAAACCGAATTTTAAAGTTAGATCTATTTCGAGTTAGCAAATTTCCGACTTATTTTTCAAAATTCCTGAAGGTTTTCCTCAAAATATACGAATGTTTCCTTAAAATATCCGAATTTTTCCTTAAAACGGCCAAAGTATTTTCTCAAAATTAGGTGGAGGCTAAGTAGCTCCAACATTTTTCACAATTCACATTTAGAAACAGAAATGTGCAAAAATTCGGACAAATTTCCCAGAATTCTCTTCAATATAAATTAGGCCTATACATCACATTTATTTTTTATTTAGTCTTTATTTTTCGCTTTTCAGTATTTTCTGTGTTTTGGCAAAACATGCATTGGGATTTTTTTTTTTTTAATATATCTTTTAATACCATGCATGGCCCCTCCCTAATCAGTACACTCCTCTTGTTAACATTTTAGAATAATCCTTTTTATTGATTCACAGTTTGAGTCTATGTTGACACCTCTGACCGTTATTAGACTAACCATTTTACTAAGATACAAAATTTTGCTAATGAAAATTCAACAAATACTCACAGATTCTTGAAAAGTCCAATGAAAAGAAGTTTTCTTGGTGTACAAAAACCAAAAGATGACCATTGGATGGAGGAGGTAAGCACCGTACGTGATGCGACCAAGCGGAATCCAGAACGACCAACCGAGAATACTGTTTACAGGCCCTGCGATATAAACCAGAAAACCAAAATATTGTGTGGTTCCGATGCATTCTTTATTGTTGGTTGATTTATATCAATTGCCATTGCATATTATATTACGAAATATGCCTAATAAGATATATTCATACGCCATGCCGACAATGTGCATGATACATCAATAAAATAGAGCCTGTTGACAACAACGCTTTTTCAAGATATTTTATGTAAGGTTCAATGGGTTTTTTTTTTGTTTTTTTTTTGTTTTTTGGGGGAGGGGGATTTTCTCCTTGTGTTATGGGGGAGGATTTTGAAAAATAAGGGAGAAGTTTAATATGTAAAAATATTCAAACATAAAATGTTTTCTTTGACTTATTGCTGAGCAATTCCTTCACTGTAATGTTACTTGCTGAAATCTGTAAAGTAACAATCATGGGTAAAAACAGGTTCGTACTTAATACATGCTTTATCTGATTATGCAAAAGAGAAAGAAAAGTTACATTACAGAGGCGTTCCTCCTACAGTCCGGCAGCATGCCTTATAATATGAACATTTATAAAACACGAGAATATTGCAGTCATGAAGCCATATTGTTCAGTCCGGAAGCGTGCCTATTAATAGGAACATTTATAAAACACGAAAATATTGCAGTCATGAAGCCATATTGCCGGAATATTTGAACATTTATCGAGAATATTTCATACAGCCACATTGAAGCGTGCCTATTAATAGAACATTTATAACACACGAGAATATTGAGTCACATTTAGTCCGAAAGCGTGCCTATTAATAGGAACATTTATAACACACGAGAATATTGTCATGCAGCCATATTATTCAGTGCAGCCTATTAATAGGAACATTTATAACACACGAGAATATTTCATGCAGCCATATTATTCAGTCCGGCAGCATGCCTATTAATGCACGAGAATATTGAAGTCATTAATAGGAACATTTATGTTCCCATTAATAAGCATGCTACCGAACTGTCCTAATTCCTTTTGTTGTCTGTTTCTTGTTCATCCGTAAAAAAAAAAGGTTGGTTTGTTGACGTTTAACGGCAGCGCGACAGTCAGAGTCAAATGTGCCAAAACTGATCAGAGTCCTTATTTAGTCTCTTTGCAAAAGAGAAGAAAAGTTAAATAAATTCGCAAACCTAAAGGTAAGTCCTGCTTGAGTGTATTTCGATAATTTGAAATAAATATATATATTTAAAGTAAAACCAATCTGGAAAGATAAACTAGACTTGTTCTTCAGTCAGATGCAGCAGAGGCATTCCTTTTACAGTCCGGAAACATGCCTATTAAGAGGACACTTATAACACACGAGAATATTGAAGTCAGGCAGCCATATTGTTTAGTCCGGCAGCCATATTGTTCAGTCCGGCAGCATGCCTATTAATAGGAACATCTATAACCTGATAATACACTAGAATATTGAAGTCATGCAGCCATATTGTTCAGTCCGGAAGCATGCCTATTATTAGGAACATTTATAATACACGATAATATTGAAGTCATACAGCCATATTGTTCAGTTCGGAAGCGTACCTATTAATAGGAACATTTATAACACACGAGAATATTGAAGTCATGCAGCCATATTGTTCAGTCCGGAAGCGTGCCCTGGAACATTTATAACACACGAGAATATTGAAGTCATGCAGCCATTTTTTTCAGTCCAGCAGCATGCCTATTAATAGGAACATTTATAACACACGAGAATATTGAAGTGATGTATGCAGTCATATTGTTCAGTCCGGAAGCATGCCTATTATTAGGGACATTTATAACACACGAGAATATTGAAGTCATGCAGCCATTTTGTTCAGTCCGGCAGCGTGCCTATTAATAGGAACATTTATAAAACACGAGAATATTGAAGTCATGCATGCAGTCATATTGTTCATAAGTCTAGCTCTATTGTCTATTTTACCTAATATTTCGAAAACGGCGTGGTGCACATATCAAATGGGAGTGAAAAAGCTGTAGCCATGACAGTAATTAAGGTATTTTCATAAGTTTTAAGTTTCCCTAACAAAGATATTTTTTCCAGACGTATTTCAAATTTGAAAAATGTAACATTGCATAAGGTTATCACGTTAGGATAGCAAAAGATCATGGGAAATATCACAAAATGGCGGCTTCCATGTAGCAAAAATGTTCCCATTAATAGGAACATCTATGTTCCTGTTAATAGGCATGCTACCGGACTGTCCTAATTGCCTTCCTTTTGTTGTCTGTTTTTTGTTCATCCGTAAAAAAAGCTTGAAACTGATAGGTTGGTTTGTTGATGTTTAACGGCAGCGCGACAGTCAGAGTCAAATATGCCAAAACTGATATCAGTCCTTATTTAGTCAATTTCATCTTAGCTGCAGTACATTCTGTTATAAGTCACATCATTTCCATTATCATTATATGACATAAACCACATGCACTACACAGTATATACAATCTACATGTAGATCTAGCAGCGACATAATCGCGTCACTATATATTACGTGTTGTATTTCATCACGTTCATCGCATATTTCGTAACACCAACAACAGTGTGAACGTTAATCACTACGTGTAAGAAAAATCCATTCTTACGTCGCAACAATCAGTCCTTACGTCATAACAATTATATTTCATAGTCTAAAACGGGTCGCTGATTGGCTGTTTCCTTTTAGGCGTAAGAATAGACATAATTTTACGCGTAAAAATAAACTAATTTTCAGAGGTATTTTACGTCACTAAGAAAAATCAATTTTTACGTCGTAACAATCATTTCTTACGTCGAAACAATAAGTTCTTAGGTCGTAACAATTCCATTGAATATGTCCAAAACGGGTCGCTGATTGGCAGTTTCCTTTAGACGTAAGAATAGAAAAATACCTTTCACGCGTAAAATTATGTCTATTCTTACGCCTAAATGAAACAGCTATTTAGCGACCCGTTTTAGATGTATGAATTGGAATTATTATAACGTAAAAACTGAATGTTACGACGTAAGAATTTTTTTCTTCAGCGTAATATTAGGAGACGTTATAACCAGTATGGTCAACCATAGACGTAAGGATAGGAGACGTTACGACCCGCATGGCCAACCATAAACGTTCAGACTTTGAAGTGAGAGGCATGTACTGGGCCTATTCTTCTTTCATTTTGCCCACTGACATCAAAGTTTTCCAGTGTAGAAGCACGTTTTAAATTTCTTTTTGTTCTTTTTAAGACATTTTAGCGCGTTTTATAATTAAATATATGCCTCAACGATCACAGTCTAAGCTCTAGATTACAATTGCTATGTATAAAGTAAATGAGTAGTTGCGCGAAAAATATCATAAGGAATGTCTTCTCCTCCTCCTTTTTTTTTTCTTCTTCTTCTTCTTCTTCTTCTTCTTCTTCTTCTTCTTCTTCTTCTTCTTCTTCTTCTTCTTCTTCTTCTTCTTCTTCTTCTTCTTCTTCTTCTTCTTCTTCTTCTTCTTCTTCTTCTTCTTCTTCTTCTTCTTCTTCTTCTTCTTCTTCTTCTTCTTCTTCTTCTTCTTCTTCTTCTTCTTCTTCTTCTTCTTCTTCTTCTTCTTCTTCTTCTTCTTCTTCTTCTTCTTCTTCTTCTTCTTCTTCTTCTTCTTCTTCTTCTTCTTCTTCTTCTTCTTCTTCTTCTTATTTTTTTTCTTCTTCTTCTTCTTCTTCTTATTATTATTATTATTATTATTAATACTTGGGCGGAGGAGGGGAATTTTTTGTTTTGGGCGGGAATCCCGCCATCCCGCATCTTAATGTGAACACTGTTTAATATTAAGCCTCCCACCCCTTTTTAACACGATATGGGTCAGCCAGGGTTTGACTCACCCTTCCAAACCAAGCGTGTAAAAAAAGAAAAGGAAACCAAAAAAAAAGTGCCGGCCCGGGGTCTTTAAGGGTTAAGCAATATGCATGGCATCACCACCAAAACCAATAGGGTACACAAACAGACAATGGGTTATCTGTGTACCACATTGTGACATGTATCTAAAAAAGTGTCCTTAAGTTACTGTATTTTTAAGCTCTTTTCATCAAAACCGATTAAGCTCCGCCCTCTATTTATATTAATGATATTCAACTATTTTACACTAGCTAACAATATAAATATAGCAAGTATAAATCAAAACAAACATGAAGTTGTTAAAGTGAGCATTTGACAATTTTACATTGAGCCCCGCCTACTTATTGAAATGCATGACATCACCATCAAAATACGCTCCATGGGTTATTTGTGTACCACATATGACATGATTCCAGTTTATTGTTCTTTAGATATCGTGTTTACCAGCTCTTTTCAGCAAATTCATATTAAGCCCCGCCTACTATGCATATTAATGAAATTCAACGTTTTTATACAATGAACATACATACTAGCTAGCAACATAATTACATCAAATAAGAAACAAAACATGGAAGATTCGGGCCCTTATATCAGCGATATTCGGTTTTTCCACATGTTAGAAAATCGGACATCTCAAGGTTGCCGAAAATTTAGCATCACTGCCCCCAAACTCTATACATACAGTGTACAATTATACATACACTGTACGTACCGAGTTTGTTTCGGGAATGGTTTAAGCGGACACAGCGTGAACATTACTTAATAAATATTTAGTGAAGGCGCTGCGAGTAGCAATGTCGTAATGTCAGGGCACAATATTGGCATGACAGACATGTGATTGTTATGCTATGAGCATTTCACGATATTTACTTTAAGCCCCACTTACTCATTAATATGCATGACATCACCACCAAAACCAATAGGGCACATCTACAGATTATGGGCTTCCTGTGTACCAAATGCGACATGAATCGAGGGCACCGTTCTTGAGATACCGTGCTTACAAGCTTTTTTCAGCAAATTCATATTAAGCCACGCCCACTATGCATATTAATAAAATTCAATGTTTTTAAACCAGGAACATGTGCACACCAGTTAGCATCATAATTATACCAAATATGAAATAAAACATTTTATAAGCATTTCAAGATTTTCACATTAAGCCCCGCCTACTCATTAATATGCATGACATCACTGCCAAAAACAATAGAGAACATCTACTGACCATGGGCTATCTGTGTAGCACATATGGTATGAATCCAGAGTATTGTTCTTGAGATTTCGTGCTTACAAGCTTGCTGTCACAGACACACATACAGACCTCCGCGGTGTAGTGGTTAGTGCTTTGTCCTCTCGCCCTCCCGGGTTCGAATCCCGGTGGGTCTGTGAGTTCACAACTGGTTATCAAAGGCTTGATATAATGTCCAGCACTAAATACTTTCGGGACATTAAACCTTGCTATGCTGTGTTATGCTACATACATACACATACATACACACATGCTATTAGCATCAGAAGCAAAAACGGAACATCAATGATGTAGTAATTCAACATTGAGCACGTTATCACGGCGGCACACTAGTTATGTTTAGTGTCGTGTCTAAAGGGGTCATATGTTGAGTTTCCGAAAATTTCCCGAAAATGAAGGAAATTTCCCGAAAATTGATGAAAATATTCCGAAAATGAAGGACATTTCACGAAACTTAAGGAAAATTTTACAAAAATTAAGTCAATTTCACGAAATTTGAACAAAATTTCACGACAATTGATACAAACTTCCCGAAAATGACAATATCCGAAAAACGAAGGAAATTTCCCGAAAATTCAAGCAAGTTTCACAAAAAACAAAAAAAATTGAAAATGAAGAAAACTTATCGAAAATTGAAGATTTCCGGAAGAAAAGACGCCGTGATGGAATCTGACTTTTTAAGATCCATTCGTTAGATCTTTATTATTGGGTAAGGGGCCAACACCTTGGCGCCCCCTCCCTCCCCCCTCTTGTTCCTACGCCACTGTATTTTCTGAAAATGTTCGATCTTTTTATTTTTAAATGAACCAGCTAGGAAAACCGTCATGAATGTCAGCTGTTCTGGTGCACGCCAGGCACATGATTGAGATTTCGACCAAACGCAAGACACATGATTGATATTTGGACCAATCAAAATATCCTATAATGACCTAAGGTTTTATTCATAACACAAATATAGTCACATGATTAGGATTAAGTAAATGATCTGATTCAAACACTCATTAAGACTTACCCCCATGTCCAGTAACACAAGCGAAAGCGACCCAACCTACACAGAGCGCCCAAACGGTTCGATCGAGGGTAAGCCACGTGACCGAGAACCATTGAGGGGGCGCTCCGTCGTCGGTGCCGTACAAACCAAAAATGAGAGCGAACATCAAACCGAGGGCAAAGAACCAGCAGATGAGATTCAAGTGCTGTTGGAAAAAGGAAACAAAAGTCATTAGATATCCTAGAATCATCTGTCAGGCCTTATCGCTTCGTAAAGGTCAGAAGATGTATTAAACCGTAATCAGATAATAAGAGGCGTTGCAGCCAGAGTCGCCCAGGGTTCAATTCCTGTCACTATAGTGCCACTAACGTGATCGCGGCGAATCAACATACGGACCCCAACTTTTGTCTCTATATGACCCCACGCGCTTGAATCTCCCCAATATTTGAACTATGTGTGCTACTTCACTTCCAGGACACGATCCTACATTTGTACTGAAAAAGCGCCCCACAGAGACCTATATCCCGTAAGTACGGTATCAATGTAAGCAACGATCAGTGCCAGAGCCCATGCGTTAATATTAGAACATATATAGGGCCTACATGACTTTACTACGAGAGGTGAGTTTACACCTAGCTTCCTTCATATTGTCGTAGATAGTCAGCTTTTATCTAAAAGTTGCGCCTTGTCTGCAGGTTATTCCACTTCTGTGCCCAGCATATCCTAACAAGAGTGGAGGCTTATCCTGACAGGAGCCTAGGTATTTTCTGACAGGAACGTAGGACATATCCAGATAAGGCCATAGGCATACCCAGAGTGGCGTAGGCATATCCAGGTGGGCGTGGGCATATTCAGACATGGGCAGAGGCATATCCAGACAGGGGCGTAGTTGTCCTTCACATAGTGGGGGACATGCAATCATACTTTCCTAAACAAAGTAGGGGGCAGTGTTTGTCAAAACCTTATAGTATTTTTGTTTAATCCTGCTAAAAAGTCAAAAAGGCAAGTCCCCATGTTCCCCAAAATTGCGGCTCTTTATCCAGGCATTAAGGTTTACATAATACAGAACGTTCCAAAGCCTGTAAATAATAACCCTTGCGCAGAACAACTTCGTCTTTTCACTCTGTGAATACGTGCCAAGCAGTGGTGTAGAGCTAAATCTTTATCTAGCGGGCTATAATGTTCAAAATAATCCAAATTCAGCTATGCCGCCCCCACTACCTCAAGAAAATAATAATAAAAGATGAGATGACGACGACGACGACAAGTACGACGACGACAAGTACGACGACGACAAGTACGACGACGACAAGTACGACGACGACAAGTACGACGACGACAAGTACGACGACGACGACGACG
>JAIGNY010002056.1:342500-450000 GCA_020152595.1 Chiridota heheva
ATAATAATAATAATAATAATAATAATAATAATAATAATAATAATAATAATAATAATAATAATAATAATAATAATAATAATAATAATAATAATAATAATAATAATAATAATAATAATAATAATAATAATAATAATAATAATAATAATAATAATAATAATAATAATAATAATAATAATAATAATATTAATAGTTATAATAATAACAACAATTATGAATGATAACTCAGGTGGGTGAAGGTGAAACGCATCAACATACTTCTTTGCACAACAACTTATGCAAGCAAAGTAAATTGATGTTTTTTGTTACACTCAATTATTTGGAGAACAGTTTGATTTATGATATCCAAATTAAGATTCTACTTAGTCTAAAATGAACATACTTCAAATATCAAGCATTTATCCACCCTTCGAAAATACCTAGGGATCTCCGCCATCCCCCCCCCCCTCCCCTATTTTTACGCCACTGTTCCTTGGTGTATTCCCCCGTGGTCTCCAGATTTTAATGAGTACTTTACAGCTGGTTCATAAAATGGCAGTGGGCGTTTTGACGCAGAGGTTCAAATGGAGTTCTGTCGGGACGTTATAAACAAGCAAACAAACAAACAAACCCAAGGCAGATTCAGCTTCCGGTCTTTCAAGCGATACAACATATACCCGTACATCATACCAGCAAGATAGGCGTTGATACGACACCAAGGCTTGGTGTACGTAAAGTCTGCGTCGTCGGCGAATTCAGCGCTGTTATTGTTGTAACGCCTTCGAAAAATGAAGAAAAGTATAAACAAAGTCACCCACAGATGTTGAGAAATATATCCGGAGTATTATAAGGGAACTTCTCTGCTGGTCCTAAGTCGGGTAAGGTAAGAAGGACCAAGAACGACATCACCGCGGGGAATCTGCCGGATCATTTCACGGGGCAACGAAAGTTCCTCCATTTCACGGGGGAAAGGGAAGTGCCCTCCATTTTACAGGGGGAAATGAAGTGACTTCCAGCAAGTGCCCTCAATTTCAAGGGGCAACGGAAGTGCCCTCCATTTCACGGGGCAATGAAAGTTCCCTCCATTTCATGGGGCAACAGAAATGCCCCCTATTTCAAGGGGCAACGGAAGTGCCCTCCATTTCAAGGGGCAACGGAAGTGCCAGTGCCCTCCATTTACGGGGGTAACGGAAGTACCCTCAATTACACGGGGCAACGGAAGTGGCAGCGCCCTCCATTTCACGGGCAACGGAAGTGGCAGCGCCCTCCATTTCACGGGGGTAAGGGAAGTACCCTCCATTTCACGGGGGTAACGGAAATACCCTTCATTATACGGGGCAAAGAAAGTGCCCTCCATCTTACGGGGAAAAGAAAGTGCCCTCCATCTTACGGGGAAATGAAAGTGCCCTCCATTTCAATGGGCAACGGAAGTGCCCTCCATTTCAAGGGGTAACGGAAGTGACAGTGCCTTCCATTTCACTGGAGTAACGGAAGTACCATCCAATTCAGCGGGCAATGGAAGTACCCTCCATTTCACGGGGCAACGGAAGTTTTTCCATTTTTAATTGATGTAAAATTTGTTATGTTTGACTTGGAAGCGTACGTAGTACTTACTCATAAGTTTTGCCTGCTGGTAGACCGTAGTAATAGTTTAGACCAATCAGGGAGCTGAAACAGACTGCTGCAAGGAAGCACATCACCATTATACCGTAACGTCTCAATCGCGGACTACAATGTCAGAAAAGATACGCTTAAATAAAGGAAGTTTAAGAACAATATACCGTCAGGGTCGTTATTTCCTGGATGGGTGGAGATCTCGGTTAGTCCTGCAACTTCGGACTGTTACAAATAATTGAAAATGTTTGGATATACGGTGCACCCTGTAGTCCTGGTTGAGCTTAGTGGGGTGGTGGAGGGGTGGTGGTGGGGTTAGGTTTGCCCGTTCCGAACAGCTTACACTACCAGTCCCCCGCTTTTCACTTTGTGGAAATGATTTTTGATACCCTCAGTGGTATAGAAGCGGGAGGCTCAGCTATTTTCAAGGACGGGCCTCATCCCCATCCCCATCCCCTCATTCCCCGTCTCGCAAATCCCCGTCTCCCCCCTCCCCCACCCCTTTTTCAAATGTTTAATAATTGCGATAACGCATTGTTACCTTGCATGTCGACCGATAACTTTAAAAATTGTTGTGGAGTAGAGCCCCCTCCCAGCTCACAACTTAACTCCACATAACTGGATACCATTATTAGTTCTCTCAATTAAACCACGTTGCAGACCTATGCCATCTGAAGATTGTGCATAAACAAAATAATTTAATATCATGTTCTGTTTAGAAAATATTGAAATTTACCTAGGCCTAACTTGTTTAACTGGTTAAACTGTTTAACTGTTTATGATTCTAAAATCAAGCATTCTATGAGATTGTAAAAAACGTAACTGACTTTAAATTGCATAAATTTATTCTTACAATGCTGTAACGACTGTCATAAACATATACAATTACACTCAATGGTACTTACTTGAAAAGCAAAACAAGTATGATGGGGCTGAGGATGAAGAATTGCATATCATTAGCGAGGTACCAGCCCCACCCCAAGCACTGTAGAAAGAAAAGAAAAATGAAGATAGTACTGGTCAGCAGTGGCGTAGCTAAAGAGAGAGAGAGAAGGGGGGGGGGGGTATAAAGGCTTTAGGAAACATTTTCAAAAATTAGGAAATAGATCATTCAATTATTTAACTGAGAAAAATGATAGTTATATCAGAAAAATAATGAAATTGGAAATTTGTATTTTGGTAAATCACAAATTTATCATTTATTTAAAAGTGAAGAAGTACGGTACCAATGAAATTTTTCATAAATTGAAATAAAAACAAAAATGACTCTAAAACAAAATCGTTTTTCTTTCTCTGTTCACATTTTATTCTTTGAAAATATTCACATTTTAACATGAGTAAAATGTCATTTTTAAGAAAATATCTTGGAAATATCTCAAACTTCAATTTTAACATAGATAATTCCTAAACTTAAGATCAACACTTACATAAGTGAATTATTTAACTAACCAAATTTTAAAAAGTGCGCCTTGTTATTCAAGTTTACATTTTCCAATGTAAAAAAAAAAAATTCAACATTAAACCATGAACATGGACAAAACAATCTGCTCACCAAACGGGATGTACTGGTACATCTCACCAGACGGGATGTACTGGTACATTTCTACACATGGGATGTATTGATAAATCGAAAATCTAAAATCGAAATATGCAACATTAAGCCATGTAAATTGAGGACAGGTTGTACTGGTACTCCTTTTTCCTGTTCACTCGTGTTGAGTCACCCAAGACTCTAAACAAATACAGATTTTATACATGTCAAAAACGCAGTTTTGAACAAAACTTCCTTAACTCAATAATTTTACATGAAAAATTATTAATTCTAAATAAAACGTGAAATTTTCATGCAAAAAGACGATTTACGGGTAACTATTCAAAAGAAAATATGGTGAAATCCGAAATTTAAACATGGTAAAATATAAAAAAATATTTAAAGTCGGTTTTTTGCACATGGAAAAAATGGAATAGCCCCAGAATTCCACATTTCCTAAATTTTGAAAATGTTTTCTAAAGCTTTTATGTTGGATTGTTTTGTTAATCCTGATGAAAGCGATTGGTCAAATTTCAGTTGTATGAGAGAAAGGATTACAATTTCCGAAAACCGTTAGGCCTATTTAGAGTTAACAAATTTCAGACTTATTTCTCCAAATTTCTGACTTTTGTCCCAATATTTCCAAATTTTTCCTAAAATGTTTTGACTTTTTCCTCAAAATTTCCGATTTTTACATCAAAATTCTCAAAGTTTTTCCTTAAAAAACAATTCGACGTTTTTCCGCAAAATATCTGATTTTTCTCAAAATTTCTGAATGTTTTTCTCAAAACTTCAGACTTTTCCTTTTAATTTCATGCTGTGGTCAAATATTTGTGATCTGTATGCATAAACAAGATTGTTTCATATTATATCAATTTCCAGTTGTCCAGCATGTCCAGGGCCGAATTGTTAGTTCAATTAGTGGAGCACCAGCTTTCCAGCCGGTAGGTCGTGGGTTCGATTCCAGGCCGGGCCATTACCGGTGCCAAAGACTTTAGAAATGGGAAGATGAGCAGAAGGGATCGGAGCAAGGTACCTGATTGGTTTAATAACTGCTGCGCGGCGATGGCAGAACGGTTGAGAATAGTCTCCGGGAAAGTTTCAGCTTGTGAAACGATGGCATATACAGATATAAGGGTACTGCCCTTTGACAGTATGAGGCCTTCGAAAAAAGCGCTAAAAAAATCGATGTCTTATTTATCATCAGAGCGGTTAGTACCCCCGGTCGGGAGAGTTTTGTCACCACTTTTCTTCAAATTTCTCGAAAAGCGCACGGTGAAAAGATTATTCATACGCCATTTTTTCAAATCGTGAAGAAAAATTTGAACCCTTCGCAGTAGTTGAGGTTCCTGCGCTCGAAATGTGTCTGATTCTTATGTAATTCCTATACATACTTTGAAATTGGATATGCATTGTGGGATACTTCTGTAAAGGATCCACCGATCGGGGGAACAAAACCTTTCTCCCGGGGTACAAGCCGGACTGATTATCGTATGAAAATAAAACTCTCCATTGTCTTACAGTCTTATCCTCGTCCAAAAGTCAATCCAGACAGTGGCGTACCTCTGGTTTATGGGGTGGGCGAAATCATGATCAGTGCTGGGGCGGGATTTGTCCACCAAAAGTGTGGGTGTGGCGAGGGTTACAAAATAAAATTTGCCTACAGGAAGTGGGGGCATCATAAAATCACACTTACAAACAAATTACTACACAAAAGATATGTACAAATATGGACAATGTTGTCATTGTACTGTGAGCTTTGGAGAGTTTTGAGACTTCAGTTGAGGCAAACTGTATATGGTCAACTTACCAACCCAGTACTTCCGGGGTAAGGATACAGATTGTTGAAATACAGTAAGTTGGTCCACCAGTAATCTGCGCATACTTGTTTCTGGTAATCGAAAAATTCGACCATGTTGGCTCCTGAACCTATGCGCACAAACAAGGACACCCATATCCCAATGCAGAAGGCGTACGCTGGTGTAAGACGCCAGTATCGGTGAAAGTAGAAGAGTAACCAGTTCATTTTGCCTTTGGTCTTTCGCAAGGCCTTCAAGGTTAGGTACGTCAACAAGAACCCACTGTTGAAAATGATAAATAGTGTTTCATTTTGGAGTTATGTGGACACGTGGAATCCTGATGGATCCTCCAACGGGTCCCCAAGTTCCACTGTTTTGGAGTATCATTCTTCACGCCAGGGGCATAAGTTATCCTTTCATTTCAAAAACTAAGTGCAAGACATCTAAATTGCCCCAACCTGAAAAATCAGATTTTCCGGGCTGAGGCAAGGCTGGACCTCGATTTTACCGACCTAAGGCTGGAGCCAGGGCCGTAATTCTTATTTGGAAAGTGTGTGTGTGTGTGGTAGAGGAAGGAGAGGGGGGACATGGCCTCACAAAAAGTGGAGGACAAGAGGTAAATTCTCCTCAAAATGTACTGAATTTTATAATTCTGCTCAGAAGTGTGTCCTCGAGAAATGCACGACATGAAAAATTAAAGGGCCTGACTGCTTTTTTTTTCTTCTGTTCTTTATGCCACTGTTTCACGCTAATACTACTATTGCAATTGTATACATACCAATACAGTTCTGAATTAAAAGGGTGTCTAGAATTGCGTATTTTATTTGAATAATTCCCCAATTAAGTAGGCATGCAACTGGGAAAGTAAAACCTATTCAGATGGGACAGTTTTTTACTGCCATGCCTGCTCGAGCTCGCTCTCCCTCGCTTCCTACGCCTCTGTTCTTGTTATGAGACTCCAACCTCCAAAACCGTTTGGAAGTTATTTGCGGAACCCCTTCAAAAATTGTAATTAAAAACAGACGTATCAAGATCGCCCTGTCATCATAACAAATTTGCATATTTATGATTGAATTTACACAATAACAATGACGGGGTCGTCGCCTGCGTATTCGGTTATGATAGTAACAATGCTACCACGAAACGCTTAATACGACCCGGATGAGAACACAGGTACGACGTACGGACAGACATAACATCGACAACCGAGTCAATGTCCACGGCCTTTGATAACCAGTTGTGGTACACTGGCGTGCCTACCCAACCCAGGCTTGAACCCATGCAGGGCCTCGTGGTTTGTAGACATGTATGATAACCGCTACACCACAGTAGGTAGACCAATATTTTAAAGATATTTTATAGCAATTTATGTGATGTTTATTTTACACGTCCATAGTCTTTTAACCTGCTCCTAGTTCCAAGTTACTGCACTGTGACCATGGGCGGCATTTACCTACCGAAACTGGTGGGTGGGGGGGGGGGGGGCAAAGTTAAAAGTGGAGGCCAAGCCATAAAATCAAGCCTGCACATGATCCGAGAAAAAGGGAGGGAGGATGGGTTAGAGGGTTAGTTGCAAGCGTGACTTTTTATGCCAAAGTTTAAAAAAGGGGTTCAAGTTGGTCACGTTATTTTTGAAACCCGAAGTCCCGAATCCCCCTATCCCTCCGTGCCTACGCCACTGCGCATAAGGAGCCATGGAGTTGATGTTTGTGAAAATAGGATCATAAAAAAAATAAAAAAAAATCTTACCTCAACATGAAAAATGTGTCTACGCTATATGTGCCCTGCGAAACGATCATAAACCAGAACTTCTTTTGGAAGATGTTGGAAAAGTAATGGCCAAGATTGTCTGGGGAGAAAATCAACAACCATAATCATTGTCTTGTTTATCATACTTGCATAGAGACGTGAAGGGGCACAATTAGCTAAATTGATCTTAGAAAAAATAGATATATACATACAAATTAAAAACTTCATATAGCATAGGGCTCCGGAACGGGTGGTGCGTAATTTGGTCGATCTTAGTTATATTAAGCTTCCTTTGTTATGATTGTGTTGTAGATTTGGCAAAATGGACCAAACAGGTCTGCTCAGACTGCCGTACTCTTGCAAGCATTGCTACGTATCGTGCCCATTAACCTTTAACTATTGACAATGTGGACACATATAAGGATTGCAAAAAGTAAATATCAAGTGTATTGAATCAGGGATCTATTTGCAATTCCTTGATTCAATCAATCAAAATCTGTTTGTAAGCTTAGAAATTATATTCTTCAAAAGTTCCGACGGCAACTGAAACTTGCATCTTGAATGATTAAGGAAATATTCCCGTAAAACAATTTCTTTTTTTTTTTAATATTTTTTATATAAAGTGCAATTGTAAGTAATAGCCACACCAGAAGATAACAAAGAAACTCCGCTGGGCCAATCATAAGCTTCATCACTGCTGTCTGCAGACTAGTCAGTGAATTAAAAACAAGTAGGCCTACACACAGACACAAGACCACAAACAAAAATGAAAAGAAATAGCAGGAACGGAAAGCTAAAAACAATAGGAATTTACAAAAATCACATAACCAAGGCAATCCAATAGCATCCACCAATATATAATAGAGGACTGTAAGAGTCATATAAGAGTGTATCTTGATATCTTATTCTGTTTTGAGATTTCACTGAGTGGGAACCTCCCATTGTATAGTCTGATGACGTCATACTTGTAGATCCAAGACAATCTTTACGTACTTAATAGTACTTTACGTACTTAAATTATAGGCAGTCTGGGAGCATGCCTATTAATGGAAACATCATAACAAACGAGAATATTTGAAGTCATGCAGCTATATTGTTCAGATATCTAAGTGTTTCTAATTTATGTACTTGAAATATCAAAAATCATTGTGTTGAAATATTTTGAATTTTCAAAATGGCCGTTTCAAGCCTAAAAGCCTAGCTCTATTGTCTATTATTTCTAATATTTCGAAAACGGCGTGGTGAACATATCAAATGGGAGTGGAAAAGTTTTAGCCATGACAGTAATAAAGGTATTTTCATGAGTTTTACGCTTCCCCTAGCCGTGAAAGATAATTTTCCCAGACGTATTTCAAATTTGAAATATGTAATCATTGCATAATGTAACGTTAGGATAGTAAAGGATTATGAAAAAAAAAAAAAAAAATGGCGGCTTCCAATGTAGCAAAATGTTCCCACTTTTTAGGAACATTTATGTTTCCATTAATAGGCATGCTGCCGGACTGATAGGAAACACTTTTTGTTTGATTATTGAGATGGAGCATAAATTATACAAAGTCTTTACCAGTTCGGTTCGTACCGCCGATCGAGGGATTCAATAAGTCCCCCGATCGGGAGACTCAAGCATGCGCACTGCGCTTGCAGTGATATATTGAAGCTGCCATTGTTATTGTGAATTTCAGTCCTAGACGCTTATCAGTCGTTTCATTGAAGGTTTGTAACAAAGTTTGCTTTGTTCATGTTCAATTTCGTGAAAGTAAAACAACTTCGTTACTATCACGCAGTTATTGCTAAATAATTTTCACAAATTTTTAAGATATTTCTCATAGTTTAAGAAAACCTTGTTAAAGCGCGACTGCCTTACGGTAACACATAATAAGATTGCATCACTTTTCTTCAAATTTCTTGAAAACCGCACGGTGAATTTTAAAAGCGCACGGTGAAAAGATAATCCATATGCCATTATTTTAAATCGAAAATTTAAACCCTTCGCAGTGGTTGAGTTCCCTGCGCTGGAAATGTGTCTGATTCTTATGTTATTCCTATACAAACTTTGAATTTGAATAGATGCATTGTGGGATACTTCTGTAAAGGATCCCCCAATCGGGGGTACAAGCCGGACTGTTTATAAGAACGTGATTTGCCTATGTACTTTACACTCTATAGAAGAAAGCAAAAAATGGTATAGAAATACACACACAAAATAGTCTTAGCCTTGACAGATCATTTTCACACTCGTGAAATCTTTGAAATGTAACAACTCCTGAAATGAGATTCTCTTATTCATATATTCTGTGCAGATCATTATAAGTTATAATTAATTATAATGTGTTGAAGATTTAAAATTTGTGTAGCCTTGAAAAAAAAAATATGTACATATTACAATAAATGAAAAGAACGCCCCCAAAAAACGGACATTCAGCAAGAGGGGGAGAGGGGCGTTACGTCTCTTGGTACGTGCCTGATCAACATTGTTTTTTCACCAATGTGTTGCTTTAATACTGTAATGGTCCTCTATCAAATAATGCATGTTTTTTTGTATTGTTATTGTTTCATAATTGGTTTTGTTTTCGAGTCATTGTCCTAAGTGAGGTTCCCCCATGGTACAGTAGGGTCTCGAGATGGTTGCAGCAGATGGCGTAGCCAGACGAGCCTTGTGAATTTTGGGCAAACTGAAGTCTGCGAGGTAAGATGAAATTCTAATAGGGAGGGGGAGGCGGGGTGAGGGGGGAGGGGGGCACAAAATATCTCTAGTAATGTACACACCTGCAATTTCAATATTGACCTTTCATGTTTTAGGAAGAGAACTTTTGTAAGGGGCATACATCCGCCCTGTTCCTCCTCTCCTGGCTACATCACTGGGCATAATTGCTATACTTCCAGGATTTCAACAACGGAAACAGTCGAAAAGAAATGATGAGAGGGTAGAAACATGCACTGACTTACCAAGCCTGGAGTATATTACAAACTGGTTGGAATGCCCATATATGATCCAGAACATACTAATGACCCTCATCCCATTCAGGGCGGCGAGGGTATCTGGCGTCTTCTTCGCCCTCAAGATCTTGCTTAGGTTGTTAATCGCGGAACAGGACATCAAGAAAGTATCCAACATATCTGCATGATCAGATGATAAAAATGAATATAAAAAGCTTTTGAAAAAAGAAAAGAGATTTTATCCAACATAAAATGTGGAAGTAGCCAAAACTACCAACACATTCGGTTACAAACTGGCCTTGTAGTATTTGTATCTTCAAAACTTAAAGGAAAGGTATCGTCTCATCACGCCGCCGTGCTGGTGACGTCACTTTTTGGTTTTTACTCCTTATTGATTGCGATAAATCTGTGATGTTAACGATATCACATGCAAACATGTTGGCCCCTGTGTTTTGGTCCTGCAGATGTGTGTGATCGATAACATTGCATATTTCTCGCAATCAATAGGCAAAATTGACAACCAGAAGTGACGTCACAGCACTGCGGCGTTTATTTCTGAATGTATTTATGGGATGATATACAAATTCTTATGCAAATGTTTGATGTGCAACTAACGAAAGGATTTAAAATGTCAACTCATTATCTTTTAATTATCTGCTATTTCATGATATTTTGAAGGGAAATAGCTAAATTGGATAACATTTTTGTTTTGTTTAAACAACAACATTGAACCCTAGCATAAGTGTAGGAGCTGGGGGGGGGGGGACAGGGGGAACGTCCTTTTTCCAAAAAAAATGACAAAAGTGCCCCTTTAGAAATTGAAAAGTGTCCCACAATTACTGTCAAAGGTGTAAGAATTAATGGAATGTGAGCACACTGGTTTTTAAAAATTATTTTTACAGAAGTGCCTCTTTCAAAATGAAGTGCCCCTTAGTTACTAACTCATAGGAGGGAAATGGCAACTTTTGTCAGTCCTATGCATGGGGAATGTGTCCCAAATTAAAAAGTGTCCCTTAATAAAACTAAAGCGCTTTTTACTTTATTGTTTCGGGCTCACTAATTCTATATACAGACTGGGGTATATTTTCATTTCTTTCATTGATTTATTTGTTTCATTACAACATTCATAATTCATAATAAGAATATAACAATAGGAAAATACATATATTAACATAACGAAAGTTGTGAAAGGAAGTGCTCTAAAAATCATTAACGGCTTAACGAGTAGAGCACTCACTGCTAATATCTAGATAATGATACTAAACTTACTATAACTATATACATGTATGTCTCTATACAACAATAGAGAGAAAAGAAAATACGGAGGGGAAAAAATGAAACCCTGACCACATCCTAACCACCCCACCCCCACCCTAGCTCACCCCATTCCCATCCGTGTGTTAATATTTGTTTTATAGGATCTTAGCTTTTTCTTAACTTGAACAGGGTGACAAATGTACACTTAAGATCTTCCGACAGGGAATTCCATACGATTATTGAACGGTTACGCACATTTAACAGGCAGAGAGGGCGACATTAAGTTTTGCAGGTAGAAAAATGAATGCTCGTGTTTTGTCTAGTTCTATAATTGTGCACCCGGTAGTTATGTTCAAAGAAGAAATTGAATAAAGATGGTACGAGCCCTTGTATTACTTTAAAAGCAAAAGTAGCAAGATTCAACATTCAGATAACTTAAGGTTTAGTGAAGAAAATAAATTGCTGGCGTTCGCACGATGATGTGCATTCACAAAGCTTTTGTAAGACTGTTAGTTTAGTCAGATCAGAAGAATAGCCCCCTGACCAAAGGGTGGAACAATATGAAATATGCAGAAGAATCAAAGTATTGTAAACAGTTATAAGAACATTACACGGTAAATAGTGCTTAACTTTTGAAATAATACCAACAGCTCTGGCTATAGTTTTAGAGAGGAAATAAATATGATTTCGCCAAGTAAGGTTGAATCAATTATGATTCCTAGGAACTTAGCATTATCGACTTTGTTAATCTTGATATTATTCATAAAAAATCTCTAAATCTCACGTCTTGCTACACGATCCAAACACTAAAAAAAAAAAAATTAAAGAATAAGATAAAATAAACATTCAAAATAGTTTATTGGCTTTAAACCAAACATTGAAATTATTTGATTTAAGAATAATTTTATCCTGAAAAAGTCTGGCATTTTTTCTCGAGAAGGAAATATTAGTATCATTGGCGAATAACTGTGACAGTGAATCATGGCATCTGTGGTATAAGTCGTTGACATAAAATTAGAACAGAAGCGGTCCCAAAGTGGAACCTTGTGGTACTCCCACAACTAATTTGTAAGGGGTCAGAGCTTTCATTTTTAAATGAGGTAAACTGAAGTCTATTTGAAATATAACTACTGACCCAAGAATGTACTATACCTCTGATACCATAATTGGAGAGCTTTGTTAGGAGAGTGTTGTCATCAATTGTATCGAAAGCCTTACTAAGATTAAGAAAGATTCCAACAGAGGTTTGTTTGTTATCTAAAGCATGGGAAGTTTTATTTACAGCATCAATGAGAGTCAGCTCGCTTGAGTGATCAGCACGAAAACCATATTGTCTGTTATACAATGTTATGTATGACTTGGAAAGTGCCCCCTAAGAGGTCCCCCTCCCCCACTTTTTAACATCTCCCTCCCTACACCGCTGAATCTTAGATTAACTCTAGTCCGACCATACGGGTAAAATACATCTTCTTCATTTTCAAAGACCGACATGTATGACCAAGAAAAGATTCAGAAAATCCTATATATACAGATTCAATTGTCTTCCTATTCATCTGTTCATAAACACATAGGTTTTGCATGCGCTACAAATACTCGATCAAAGCCCAGTTTTGGTCCCTGCCGGGCAATTCTGCCCCTTCCTTTCCCCAATGAGTTTTACTGGCGCCGCCCATGTTCTAGACTCACCTTCATACTTTGGTCTTGGAGTCGTTTTTATCTCCATGTCTTTAACTTCTTCGGTGTTTACGATCACTTTTCCGTTACGCATTGCATGCTCTTCTTCCTCTTTTGGCGTCAAGTAAATATTCTCATTCTTGGCGTTAGGGGCGTCTTTCGAAGGAATTTCCCCACCATTAATTTCATCACGCTGCTTCTTTAAAGCCGTAAGTTTTAAAAAGATTTTCCTGGTTGTAATTTCGTAAATTGTGCCAACAACCACCAGCGCAGAGAAGAAACTCACCATAAATCTGAAATAGAAATGGTAGTTCCTTGATATGAAGATGTCAGAATTGTGAAAAGCAGTGGCGTAGTCAGATTAGGGTCAAAGGGAAATTCCACCTGCCTAGACCTAGAGGACAAATGTTCTTGTCTGATTTTAGATAATGCTTTTTGCTACAATCACTTAAAGTAAGGAAGCTTCAGGAAAGAAGGAGACAAGGCTCGATGGATTCAGCCCCACCCCACTTTTCTGTTGTCCATCAAAATGAAACGATTAAAAAAGCATTAATTATTGTGAAAACTAAAGCTAGATTGCGTATACCTACAAAGTTCCTTAAATCGAAGATCTTCCGCCGGCTTCCGGGACATCGGAGCCTTTGTTGTACACTTTATGTTTACTTCTGTTCATCCCCAACACCGCAAACCTGTCCATGCACTCACCCACACCCCTCACACCTCCCCATGCACACACCTACAAACACTTTCAAAACTCCTGCCCCGTTCCTGATACATGGCGATCCGTATGGTGCATGCAATAACGTACTTACACGACAAATATTTGATCACCAGTCCAAGGCATGCTTGTTGGAATACATGAATACCACGTGATTGCTTGTAAACCCAGCTGGGCTCGAACTGCAATGAACAGAAAACTAAGCTTAAGTTGTTGTACAATTTTCTGATACATAGGCCTATCATTGTTTTTAACATTCCTGAGAAGTCTAACTAATTAAGGATAGTGGCGCAACCATAGTTTGGGAAGGGTGTAGAGAACGGCGCTACGGGGAACATGGAAGGGGATTTTCGCCCATCGAGATAACTTTTCCCCCCACAAATTTTGTAAATTGACAAATTTTGTCCAAATTTATAGGCTTTTGCCCCATGAAACAAAATTGCCCCTCTCTTGCATGATCAAAATCCTGGCGTCGTTAATGGAAGGGTGAGCACGAGCAATGGCACTGCGATGTTTGTTACGTGGCCTGAGCGCCAAATTCCCTATGGTCTCTCGGAATATAGCTGCGCAGGATATTTAACCTCGGACGTTGTTTCTTATTTCTCGTTCGCCGCAAGACGGTGATGCCATTAACAGATTAATGAAAGCTACCGTTGCCCCCAAGATCCCTGCCAGGGGCTTAATCCCTTTCGATGCGGAGGAGTGGGAACGTGTGTAGCCTGTAGGATGGGGATGTGTGTAGGGGTGGGCATTCTGGTGCAAGAACTGGTGGAATATGCGCGCACTTAAACAAAACAAAAAACGTACAGAAGTGCCCGTTTTAAAATGAAATGCACTTTAATTATTAAACCAATAGTAGTAAACGGGGTGTGTACCCTAACTTTTCTTTAAAGGTAACAAACATTCCTTTTGAAAGTTACTAAAGATTTCTCTTTTAGGAAAGTCATGAAAAATATATATCTGGCCGGGGTGCATGTATTTGACTTAGAAAGTTCCCCCTTAAAGGTTGTGCCCCCCCCCCCCCCACTCCACACACACATATTTTTCTAAGCTTGCTCCCTACACCCCTGTGCAAGGTGCACAGTAACTTACTTGTATTTGTGATAATGTAGAGCTCATATTCACTGCAAGCTGCTGGCTTACATCGTCCAAGCTGTAGATTCTATATAAGGGAGAAAGAAACCGTCAACAAATATTGGATTTATGCTTCTTAAGGTCCCGGGCAGAAGCTGTAATATTTTATTGTGTATGGAAGATGCAACACTAAGAACATCGCATTAAAGGAGTACTAGACCGAAAAATGATGGGCGTATTTTTAGCACGCAACGGTATACTGATATAGCAATTTTCTGGTTAATATGAATATTCAAGTGACCTTGCTATAAAAGCATGAATTCATCGATCTGTTGTGCAATAGCGGCGCCACATGGGTACGGGCGGGAACTGGGGGACAAGATTACCTACTTCTCTTCAAGATCGAAGTTTAATTCGTCCAAATCCGATAAGAAACTGTCGAGGAGGGGAGGGGGGGGGGGTACATGATCCACTGAAAGGAAAATCACTGTTTATGGATATTGGGACAGGGACACAATTCAATCAGTTTACTTTAGTATGACAAGGGCGTGATCCCACAAATCTTTTGGGGCCAATTCCTCTCCCCAATCTTCCAGTTTGTGGTGTCTGGCGCTGCCACTGCTGTTGTGGATAATGTATCTGTGAAATTCGCAAAAACGCAAGCCCTGACTTTTCGGTCTAGTGCTCCTTTAAGTGGTTAAAAGGTTAAAAAGCGCAAACGTAGCAAAAATCATGGTAAAAATTTGTTCAAAATTGACCGTTTTGAATATTCAGGCATAAATATGCAAATTATAAGCAAATTTATGAGATAATCCATAACTACGATGTCTTTGACGCAGTTTAATGACTATCTGTTCAGAATCTTAATTTCTTTTTGCATGGTGAATATGAAATATATATGTCCATATACTTGTGATTTCGCCGTGGTGTAACCAGTCTATTGGATTCGGGGGTTGTTGAACAAAAAAGAAATGCTGATGGCGTAATTTTTTGTGTCAAAATATATATTTTACCCGTTTGCTGAAGAGTAAAAACGATGAAAAAAAGGTCAATGCCTCAAAATCTGTATGGAACTTAGGAAGATGTATTACCCGTTTATCCTTTGGGGAGCTTTTGGGGTCAGCAGAATTTTACAAATTCAGTACATTTTGTCTCCCCTCTTATCCTCACTTTTTGGAAGAGAGGCCATTCCCCCTCCCCTTCTCCCCATCCCTCTCTTAGAAAAAAAAGAGAACGAATTACGGCTCTGCTTCTTGGTTGCACCGGTGCATGGAAATGCCAATTGCATAAAACTTACATCGATAGTAATCATTTGGCAGTACTGAACATCAAACGGCGCTCCATTTGATCTTGCCCCAGTACACAATTCGTAGTCGCCTAGATACTCGCCTCGCAGTTCATAAGCAGCGTAAGTAAACTTCGGGAAGCTTGCTGCTGAGGAACGCACTGTGGAAAAACACAAGAATAAAATAGCCATGCTGTCAAACCCGCCCTTAAGCCAACATTGTGTCCCGACATCTACGACATTGCTACTTGCAGCGCCCTCACTCCATATTATTGTTGAATAGTGCACACGCTGTGTCACGCTTAAACCATTTCCGAAATAAATTCCATACGTATGTACGTACGTAGAGTGTAGGGGCTGTGATGCGTGAATTTTTGGTGGCCTTGAGATGTTCGATTTTCTTACATGTGGAAAATACGAACATCTCTGATGTGAGTGCACGAATCTTGCATGGAATTGTTAGAGGATTACTTCAGGTGTTATGCAAGTCCATCTTATATGATGAGGACTTCAAATGAAACAAAATGGGGAAAAAAGCATTCAAAAATCTTATTCTGTTAAAGGATTAGTTTAGTGATCAAGCATGTCCATCTTATATGAAAGAGGACTTCAAAAGAAACAAAATGGGGGGGAAAAGCATTTAAAAGTCTTATTCTGTTCAAGAATTAGTTCAGTGATCAAGCATGTCCATCTTAAATGAAAGAGTACTTTAAAAGAAACAAAATGGTGAAGAAAGCATTCAAAAATCTTTTTCCGTTTAGAAAAATTTAAATTTCAAGTTTGGTATCACTTATGTAGAAGCGAATGAAATCAGAGTAGTTATGACGTCACATTCTCAGATTCCTCAAAGACTTTATGTATTGTATCATATTTTGTCCTGCAATTTGTTGTCGTAAAAACCATTGAATATGTCAGGGAATGTAGTAAAACAGAATCTAGTAAGCAGTCCGCTTCGTAACTCCGATCGTTTTGTTTTCCTGATCGGGGGATCCTTTACAGAAGTATCCCACGATGCATCTATTCAAAGTTTGTATAGGAGTTATATAAGAATATAGGCAAAGTGGCCTAAAGAATGATTCGAGTATCAAACTCCTGATAAGAATTGGTCAAATGATTCGACCATGCATATGACGGCAATCATACAACTATGGATTGCTAAAAAAGGGGGGAGGGGGATTACAAACCCCTCCACGCTCTTGTTATTTTGTCTAGACATTTCCCAATTGAAATTAAATTTGGAAAGTAGAAAAGAACTCCATGAAATATAGAACAACATCACGGCATGCATTATGCCTCTGGTTCAACATCACGGCATGCATTATGCCTCTGGTTCAACATCACGGCATGCATTATGCCTCTGGTTCAACATCACGGCATGCATATGCCTCTGGTTCTGACAATCATCTGTTCATTACCAACAATGCACAACCTGTTCATCAAAAATTCGATGAATTAATGTTTCCAATAGTCTTGCCTGAGACCAATTAATGAATTAACTTCTTTTTCCAGCATAGACTTGTGGTACGAACATGCATATTCTCGATAATATTATCCGTTTTTGAATTAAGCATCAATGGCCCGGGCTCACATGACTGTATGAAGTATTTATGCAAAATAATGTTTGCCCGAGACTTGAAATTACTAAAAGACCATTCTACCCGGCACCGCCGCGGTGTTTTCATTTTTATTCTTGCAAGTATTGGAGCAATTGTCTATGCAAGCTTCTTCATCATTGTTAACTGGTTAATGAATCATATGATATAGTAATATCAACGACCATAGCCCATCGAAAAAGAGGCAACTATTAAGTCTTGTCTTTGAAACGTATTGGCTTCTTTAACCCGTTAAGAATAACAGCTTGGAAATACTTATCTAGACTTATCCATAATCATTTTCCCGGTTTTCAACGGACTGCCATAGGCTCTTTGGCGGCAAATGTATCGTATTTATGTACAAGAGATACAACTTTCTGCACTTTCGGGACTTGCTCGCAAGCAGACTTAAACTTGTTACGTGTACGCCATATGTAACCTTTACAATCTTATTGTTCATATTATACAGTCCAAGAGCAACCCGAAAAACTGGGTACTTTAAAATACCCATTACGTCATCGCATGAGCCTACACATTTGTTTAGCCCACACTAAACGTATGGGGATTCTTATTTTCCGATCCGGATTGTCCAAAAATTCATTAAATATCCTGAAATGTTGGAGAAGGATAGTAAATAAATATTCATAACTTTTTGCCGCTGCTTTTTGAAATTCAACGTCGCATTTTTTGAGAAAATCAACATAACAGATTGCTTATAATCTATTTCAAATTTTCTTGTGTATTACACAGATCTACATCCATCGCACATCAATTCATCGTGTTTCACCGCATTCATCGTGTTTATTACCGCATATCTTCATTTTATTACATCTAATTTTCTTTTTTTTATTACCCAAGGCCACTTTCGAGAGCCATTTCACTATCTTATATATCTGTTTTCACAAGGAGTCTTTTTTGGATTTTCTTTAAACGGACATTCTATTAGGAACAGTGTCTTGGATTAAAATTTCATCGTCAAGTTGGTAAGTTGACTTTATATTTTTAGTAAACCCTTGACTGCACTTTCAAGGTTCTTTCCAATTTTGTAAGTCCTTATTCAAGGCCAAAATTCAATAGTTTTTGTGAGAACTTCTCTACCTATTTTTCTATCAGCTTTTTTCTTCATTTATTCAACAGCTTCGTCCTACTGATCCAGCTCTCGATTCTACTATGGCTACTCCTCTAACTGTTACTTCACCCCTTCTGCCTGTTACCTCTACTCCTAACACTCTCTTACTTTCTAAACCTGCCCCTATTGACTCTTCTTCCACATCTCTTAAGCGCCCTCTATATTCTGCCTCCACCTCACCTGCTCATCACTATCGGAAACCCAACGACGCGTCACCCAGCCCCCCTCCTTCCTCCACCTCCTCTCACTCCCATCCTATTGACCACACCCTTTGCAAGCCCTGAAAATTCTTTGGCATCTCTGTTTCTTTGCTGAAGAATATCTCGGCGTTGGCCAAAGAGATCTCTCGGCTCAAACCTTCCCTTCTACGCTCTAAACTAACTACGTCCGTCACCTCTCTTTCCTTATCTCTCACTCCTGCTGATAGCAGCTCTTCTACAATCCTCCATGCTGGAGGCTGGGCTTCCTCACCCACGCCCCAGGTCCTGCCGTCGGAGGACTTAACCCCAGTTTTCCACAGCCGCAAGACTAAATCCACACTCGTTATGCTCAGAAGGGTTGCGGTGGACACCCTCTTGAGCTTGGTGGAGGGTGACCTGCGCAAGCAGGAAATCTTCTTCCGTCAGGTCATCAGGATTATGGCCGCCCCCACCAGTAAACCGCTCCCTCTTGTTAAGGTCTCTATTCTCGATGGCATGGTGGCCACGAGGCTTTGTCGCGAGGAATACAACTCTTTGGAGTTTTACCCATGCGAGTAGAGCTTGCAAGAAGGACGCCTAGAGCTCGTCTATGCTCTAAGTGCCAGCTTCTTGGTCATTCAAAGGACAGCTGTATTACCCCCTCAGGTGTGCTAGGTGCTCCGGCTCTCACCATGCCTCCACGTGTTCCACTGAGGAATGCAATTGTGTGAATTGTGGTGAAGCTCACTCCTCTAGGTAGAAGGGTTGCCCTGCCTATCGAAAGGCAGCAGCGTATGGCAGTAAGGCCATGGGTGCCTCCCAACCTGGTCCTCTCCCCACTCCTACTCTCTCTTCTGCCATTCCCGCTCTGGAGTCTCTCAGATTCCCCCACACCTCTTTCTCCATGTCGGTCTTTCCTCCCTTAAGGAAAACTACTTAAACTCCTTCCGTTGCAGTAACTATTTCTCCTCCTTTTTCTTCGTCTTCTTTTTCTTAGTCTACATCTTACTCCCGCTCCGCTTGTCATAGTTTCATAGTTGCAGCATTCCCTGCCCCCAACTGCTCGCGTTCCTTCATCACCCGTCATAACCCTCTCCTTTTCAAGCAATTTCCTTCTGCTTCTTCTCGCCCACGCCCCCATTATTATACTCCCCGCCCCACTACTCTCTTTTCAAATCCTATTTCATCTAGCTCTCGCTCCTCTATCCCCTGCTCTGTTGCTGGCAGCTCTAGACGATCCCTTCTGTTTCTTTTCAGCCACACTTCCGCTCTATCTCTCGACCCACTGCACCTCCATCTTCCGGTCGCTCTTCAACCTCTACTACCTCCTTTTTCAACGCCGGACCTACCACTGCTTCATGCTCTCCTCTCCTTCTGCCACTTCTCTTACTGATTCCATACCTATGTCCGCCCCTAAATCTCTTCATCCCCCGGACTCTCTTCTAATTCTCATAGCTTCCGTGTCGGTCTCCGCAGCTTTTGCAGTCCTTGATGCTCCCTCCTCCACCGAGTTTACTGTTGATATCGGCTACCTCACTGACATTCTCCTCCAAAACATCAAATCTCTATTCTCTTCTAGCTCTCTATCAATCGCTTCTCTTAAACACTACATCTATCAGACAGTCGTTAACAGCTCCAGCTTCAACGACAACCAGAATTCCACTTAGCAAGCTACCAAGAATCTTTACCCTTTCTATCGGCTTATCCCTCGTTCTTCTCTCTTTCTTCTCTATGGATACTAATATTGGTCATATCAATATTCGTTCTCTCCGTAATTCCAAACCCATTCTCACTCATTTCCTACCTCACTACAACATTGATGTTCTCTCCATAGATGAGACTATACTTCACAGAATTCTAACTTTAGCATCCGCGGTTACAACTTCTTTTATGCCGCCTGTCATCCCTCCCTTGGCAATCTTTCCCATGGAAAAGGGGTCGCTTTTCTGGACAAAATCTTTATCTCCAAAATCCCCCCCCCCTCCCCCTTGGCACTCCTACCATCCCTAATAGCAACGAAAGCTTCTCTATTTAGATACACTCTCCATCCTCCAACAGTCTTTCCCTTCTGACTACGGTTTACTGCCCTCCTAATGTTACTTTGAATACTTCCCTTTTACCCTCTAAACTCAACTCCCCCTCCCTCCCAAGCCTTCTTCTGGGAGATCCTAACTCCAGCCATAATTCTATGGGTGAATCCAAGTTCAACAGGAACGGCAACTTTCTTCTTCGTATTATCACACCCTCTACCCACTCTATCCTTAATCCCTTTGGCCACCCAACTTACCACCACCCCTCGGGTAGCAAAGTATACTGGACTACGTCCTTGCTAACTCTCATGACACTCCTCTATATAAAGATGCCACTACTTGCCATGACATGACCTTAACAGTAATCATTTTCATATTCTTATTTCTACCAACCCTATATCCTTCCAGTCCCCAGCCCTCCCTACAGCAAAGATATCCCTCTCTCTTCTAAAAGTGACTGGGTCAATTTCCATTCCTATCTTCTACTCTCCCCTTTCCTACATCCCTTCCCAATACAGCTGAAGAGGTTTATCAACAAATGTTCACACTAACTTACTTCTGATATCCAGTCAGCCATCTCTCAGTACATCCTTACCTTTACCCCCGCCCTCATCGCTCACCCCTTCCTTGTCACATACTTGTCCTCATCCAGGCAAAAACGCCGCCTTTGGGTACATTATCAAAGCCATCTAAATCCCCAGGTTAAAACCAGTCTCAACTCTGTTGGCCACAAAATCATCATCGCCATCAAACTTCACAAAAAATCAGAATGGGAGGCTGCCTGTCAAGCTCTTCATCACACCAAAGACCCAAGAAAGTGTTGGAATAAGTTCAATTCGCTATCTGGCTCCCGTACTTCTTCCATTACCCCACCTCTCAAAGCCTCTCCCACTGACACCTCTTTTGTTTATGACATCCAATCTAAGGTTGATCTACTCAGCCAGACCTTGTGTAACATACAACAACTTCTCCTTCATCCTACCTTTCTTTAACCTCAGCTGACTCTAGTTGACATCTTTGTCAATGACAATTCTCACCTACTCAATCCTTAACTTACGCCCACCGCTCCTTTTGGTTCCCCGCTGGATGCCCCCATTAATTTAACTGATGTCATCCAAGCTCTTAAGCGCACTCGCAACATTGCTCCGTGTCCAGATCGTATTCACTACATCATTCTTAAAAACTTGATGTACATTCCCTTACCCATCTACTGATTCTTTACAATGTTTCTCTTTCTTTGTGTTACTTTCCCTCCAGTCGGAAGTCGGGGAATATTATTTACTTTCCCGAAGCTGGTAAGGACCCTAGCAGCCCTCGCAACTATCGTCCAATCACTCTTCTTCCGACACTGGGTAAGATTTTGAGAGGATACTAGTCAAGCACATTTCCGACTACATGGAAAGCAACGACCTCTTCAACTCTTGCCAGTTCGGTTACCACTTTAACAGATCCACCACTGACCCGCTCCTACTCTTCACAGAGAGTATTTTCTCTTACATCAATCGTGGCATTCCTTCTCTTGCTCTTTTTCTTAATGTAGCAAAGTGTTTGATGCAGTTTGGCACAATGGTTAACGCTACAAGCTTCTTTCTCCCGCTCTAGCCTTCCCACCCTCGTCTTACACTCCTCCTCTCTTCATTCCTTTCCAACAGACCTGCTTTTTCTGAGTTTTTCGGGTACCGCTTTGCCACTTACACTCCCAACGCAGGGATCCCCCAAGGCTCTACTCTCAGCCCCGTCCTATTCAACATCTTCGTTAACGACGTGCCTGCCCCGTATAGTAACATTCGTCTCTCTCAGTTTGCTGATGAAATTGCCATCTGGTCCCCGGTTTTTCGCCCCATCCAGCAAGTCTAACTGTACAATCCTACCTCAAGACCATCACCGACTGGTCTCTACCCGAAGAATCAAAATCGACAATTCGAAAAACTTACCATTTCTAAACAGGCATAGGACAGTAAGAGATATTTCCTTTGAAATTGAGAAAACTTAAGCAAAATTATGGGGTTCATATATACGAAGTCCTGGCTTAAGGATTTCTTGTTTTGATGTTCTAAAATAGCTGAAAATCAACGCAAAGTTCCCAAATGTGGGGTCCGGGGGGCGAAGCAAGAGTAGGCACCCAGAAGAAGCTTAATAGTCCTTTGGAATGGGTCCACGGGGAGAAGCCCCCACAAGCTTTGAGGTTTTATTGTTTTTGATTCCCCAAAATGTCTCAAAAACAATTTCGGATAATCAATACAAACTGATAAATTTCGAAAGTTACCCTGATAATTGAGAAATTCGGGCAAAATTGTGGCGCTCAAGGGTGAAAGCCTTGGTCTAAAGTGTTCTTCCTTTTTTTTTCTTCCGTAAAGTGACTTAAAATCAACACAAAAATTGAAATGTAATTTATGAAAAGAAGAAAAAAATAATATTAAAATGTACTCAGATAAGCATTTGGGTTACCATCAACACTGTCAGGTAACTACAAGAGAAATTTCTCCTAAAAATGTGTTCACAAAATTGTTGGATTCATGAATGCAGCTCTGATAGGGTCGAAGTTGCGAATTTCCTGGAAGATTTCTAGTTCTTGATGCCCAAAAACTGCAAAATGGCTCTTGACTTTAAGTGTGTGTGGGCGGACATCTTTCCATATACGTCTCCTGCAGTTTCCTAACCCGAGCCCAATCAGCACCATGCCAAGTCGAGTGGACTGGTGGAGATGATTCTGATATCAGGCATGATTGAGATTCATCTCTAATTTACACAGAACATACAGGTATCCAACATTTCAAATCTCTGTCCGACTAAGTGCCCAAGTATGATGTTGTCAACATGATACCGAGCTAGGAGGACATGATTCTGATATAACGATTAGGGCATGAATGAGATGTATCTCCGATTTAAACAGTACATCTAACATTTTACATCTGGGCCCTCCCGACTTTGTGCCCAAGTATGATGGTGTCAGCATCATGTACCAAGTTGGCGGTCGCTTAGTCAATTAGTCGGGCATGACTTATCTGATACCAGGATACAAGTACACCTATTATTCAACATTTCTGCCAGACTAAGATCGTTTTCCGGCCAGAAGACGGGGAGGGGGGGGGACCTCTTAAGTGAGGAAAAACATTTTCAACAGTATTGTGTATTTTGCGGAGAAACAAAAACATAAAGGTATAGGCCTAACAATATTAATTTTCTTCCAATTTTGTTTCAAAACTAGGCCACCTTTTTGACCGACAAAAATATATATAGGTGATGTCACATACCCCACATCCCCTTAAGTTACGCTACTGTGTGAGGGGGGTATACATCCTTTTAGTTATACATATAATTCAAGCCTGTTTGTATTTGCATCACAAAAAACGCTGATTAGCAAATATTGGGTGAAAGCGCATGCCCATTGACAGTTCGGGAGCAGCCCGAAAAAGTGGGTACTTTGAAATACCCAAAGAATAAGGTACTTTTATGTATTACGTCATCGCATGAGCCTACACATTTGACTAGCCCACACTAAACATATGGGGTTTCTCAATTTCCGCTCCGGATTGCCCAACATTTCAATGGATATCCTGAAATTTTGGAGACGGATAGTAAACAGATATTAAAAACTTTTTGCCGCTGCTTTTTTAAATTCATCGCCGCCTTTTGAGAAAATGAACAAAATAAACTGCCTATCATCTGTTTTATTGATTTTCTCAAAAAGGCAACCGTGAATTTCAAAAGGCGGCTGCAAAAAGTTTTGAATATCTATTTACTATCAGTCTCCAACATTTCAGGATATCCATTGAAAATTTGGACAATCCGGAGCGAAAAATGAGAAACCCCATATGCTTAGTGTGGGCTAGTCAAATTTGTAGGCTCATGCGATAACGTAATACATAAAAGTACCCAATTTTTTGGGTATTTTAAAGTACCCAGTTTTTCGGGCTGCTCCCGAACTGATTGATTCGAAATATGTTTTCGGCGAACTTATCAGTGCTCGAGTTGCGGGGTGGGTTTATCCGGCCCAAGGGTCTTGGCCCATAGTAGTTCAAGGTCGAAGGCTTGGTTGCGGTCCTGGTACGGGTAGGGTAAAGATTTGAAAATTCTTTTAAAATGTACGTGTCGCGGTAAATAAAACAGTTCTAAAAATCTACGAAGATTTCAGTCAGGGAAGTTTCCAATTTGGTCAAAAACAGATGCAACATAACTGGCGCAATAGCAAAATACCATTCATCTTAGCCTTCTTAGGGATAACATCTGAGTATAAATTGGGCTACTGGAATATTGAGGAGAGTGTACGTATCCCGCTTCCAACATCTATTGTATCAAAGGTATGCTATTACAACTATTGATTAAAAAAAGGAGTATGGCTAGTCGAGCACTCCCCTTCGGGCCCTCCCATTCTCCATCCCTTACTTCTATCTTCTTGCTTTTCCCTTCTCCCTTCTCTTTGTGCCTCCCTTTTCCTTCCTCTCTACCGTTTTCGCGCCCTCCCCTTTTCTTCTCCACCCTCCCCGTCTACCGCCCGTCTCCCTCCCTCCCTTCAGCCGATATCCCCTTTACCCTTCTCCTTCCTGCGTTACCATCTCCCTTCTCCCTACCCTATTTTTGTACCAACGCCTTTACCCTTCCCGTCCCTTCATCCCTGACTACGTTATTGAACCCGATTGATTTAAAGAATATGGAGAAATGAACAGCGTTACATACTTCGCCACGCGTAATCTTCAAATGAGACCAAGTCTGAGAGATACCGTAGGGTGTCTATGATACAATATTGTTGGACCTCTTCCTCTTCAAGATCAGATATGAACTTTGACCTGGCGTTGCCCGTCAATTCTTTCAAGACGTCCATTTCCGACTTCCCAAGTCCATCAATTGGCTTCTTAAAGGCATCTTTCAAAATCTCCTTTTCTTTAGCTATCATTTCTTTCTGCACTGACGCGATGTGATTCCGTAGATAGGTGCTGCCATCGAATCGTGGTTTTGGTATCTCGTTGCAGTTAGATATACATAATAACAAGAAAATCGTCGCTGAAAACTGCAGAATTCGACAGGGTCCCATTTTCCAATAAAAATCGTATAGTCTATGTTGGCACAATATTCCGTCTCTCCGGTAAATAAACCGGTAAACATGTGTTCACATGCAGAACGGTTAGAAATGGTGTGACAAACTGCCCTGACTTACAAAGTTTGTCAATGTTTTTAGGCTCAGATCCAGGTTTCCGATGTAAACAATTTCTGCAGCGGGAAAGTTGACTTTAAAGTCTTGTTCTTAGTTCTCAATCTTTACATTGAGAAATACTTATTACATGGTTACATCTTTTTGTTTGGGAATCTCGAAAGATAAGATAGATACCCGCTAATCCTTTGAATTCTTTAGAGGATTAGTTCAGCTGTCAAGCAAGTTTATCTTATATGAAAGCAGACTTTGATCTGTTAATATAAACAAAATGGTGAAAGAAAGCATTCAAAAATCTATTCCGCTAACTGGTTAAGGAGATGTTTAAGTTTAAAGCTCTGTTTTATTCTTTTAATAGAGACTATGAAAACACAGACTATGTTCTCGTTCATACATCACAAGAGCAACACAAAAATGTACATATTTTCTCATATTTGCACACAAATTTTCAAAAACGAAGGTTGCGAAAGGCCAATTGTTAACCAATTTTGATGAAGATTAGGGATACATCGAAATCACTAAGCATTTCAAATTCCTGCCGGAACCGCAACTTGCCGGAACTCACAGTAAAGTTCCGGCCGGAACCGGTGCTTGCCGGGACTCACAGCAAAGTTCCGGCCTAATGTTCCGGCAGGAACCGGAACTTACAGAAAAGTTCATCCGGCCGGAACCGGAACCTTCCGCCATGCATTTTCATCCATGGAAACAATATGCATATTTGGAAACAAATAGTTTCAGCTTTAAAGGTTTATAAACATGTGCAGTAGATGCAACATGTTTAAAATCTATTAAAAAGCATTACAATAGCACAAAATGTAATCAAAATAAGTTAAACAAACATTGACCATTTTACAGCAGTTTTAAAACTCATTTTGTATATTTTATGCAAATTTTGTGATGTATTACACGGCAATCTTGGAATTTTCTTTTGAAATACCTTTTATTTGTAAAATAATATCTATTCATCATTCAATGAATTCTAACAAATAGTTTCCGAGCCTTCGCCTTACCCCCAATCAAATTTAGCAGGAATAGACTTTCCCGTCATTTTCAGTGACCGTACTGAAATTTAGGAAAGAAAATGAAAGAATTACATAATGATTTTGATCTGTTTGCCCAGTTATACCGTGGCGCTATTACAGTATTAGCTCCATGATTATACATAATAAATTTTTGCAAACTAATCTAACATTGGACAGCCATAAATCAACACTGTAAGTGCTATTGTTAAAATAGCATTAAAAAACATTTTAAAGAAGAAAGTGATTTTAATGAATTTAATATGGTATACCTTTAAACCGCTAAAAGGAGCTGATTAGTTCCTCCATCCTCAAAAGAAAGAAAATGGTAAAGAAAACTTTCAAAAATCATTCGTTTAACAATTGTTAATGCATGGTAAAGAAAGTTTATTTAATTCTAAAGAAAGTTTATTTATTTTTAATATTTTTCTCGGTCTTTCTGCAGGTGGTATATACACTTACTAGATTCAATTTTATGGTTTTAGCAACAAAATCGCAGGACAAAATAAAATAAAATACATTTTAAATGTGGAATCTGAAGCTATGACATAACAACTAATAACAATCATAACAGTCTAATTTCAGTCGTTTATACACAAATGATATGGCAAACTTTAAACTTAGATATCCTTAACGGAAGAGGATTTTTAAATGCTTTCTTTACCACCAGCTCGTGATCGGGGATCTCCCGATTGGGGATCTCCCGATCGGGAATCTCCCGATCGGGAATCTCCCGATCGGGGATCTCCCGATCGAGGATCTCCCGATCGGGGATCTCCCGATCGGGGATCTCCGATCGGGGATCTCCCGATCGGGGATCTCCCGATCGGGGATCTCCGATCGGGAGATCCCCGATCGGGAGATCCGATCGGGGAGATCCGATCGGGGATTATCGGGGAGCCCGATCGAGCAAGTGCAGTGACCACAATAATAATTGCTAAGAAGTTTAGCCGTTATTTGTTTTTTGCTTGTGAAATAAATGCTGGTTTGACCCCCGATCAAATCCTTGAAGTCTTATCTGCAATGATAAGCATTTTGGGTAGACTTAACTACTTTTGTTGGCGTTTGTGATTCACATTGTTTACTGAGATGACTTTTGCGTTTGGGATATAATCACGTGTGCGAGTACGATCGAAGGTGATTTTCTGCAAAACATTTTCATCATCATGTCTTGAAATTGAGGCGATTTTTTTTTTTTTCCCAAACAAGATAAGAATGACACAAATTTCCTCTTGTCTGATTGGTTTAAGTTCTGTCCCTAAACCATAACCTAACCCTAACTTAACTGAAATGAGTGCAATAATTGCTATCCTGTTTGCAGGCCTCTAGCCAGGAATTTGAGTAGGGGTTTTTTTGTATAAAAGGGGGAACATTTTTGAAAATACGGGTGCTTATTAATTTTTGGAATTTAAAAAAGTACTTTCTCAACAAAAGGGGGTTCGTTTGCGCGGACGTCCCCCCTCCCCTTCCGCCCCCTCCCCCTCCCCTTTTCAATCCCTGGCTACGGGTCTGCTGTTTGGGGGGAACGTGGGTAACAATGAAACGAAATGCCATTTAACTCACACGTAACTAAAAACGCGTTTTATTAAAAACATGAATGCCAATACGCACCGCTGTACCTGGGTACTGTAAATGTTTTTTGTTTGTTTTGGCCCTTATGTTGTACAGTACCCCATAGAAATATACTGTGGAACGTTGATAACGTTGTGTGATTGACATGTTCAACGATACATTTTTCTAACATGTTTGACTTTTATTCAGTGGCGTACGAGGTGGGGCAAGGGAAGTAGATTATCCAACATAACTTTAGAATAATTATTTGGGCAAAATCATGGTCACATACATTCTGTTCAAATTATGCTTATTTTTGGGCAAAAATATGGTCATATTTCTGCAAATCTTATTGTCTTATTTAAACAAAATTAAAAATATTGTATCTTATGAAGATTTTCCAGTGTAGTTAAACTTTTTCCATGAGAAATGTTTGTTGACAGTTATTTGAAACAATAATAAATCTGAAAATAGTTTTTTGTACAAAAAGATAAAGCAACCCTCCCCCTCCCTTCCCCACCTCACCTGTACTCGCCAAATAAATACATAAAACACACCAAAATATAATTTCGATTTTAAGACAAAAACTCTGTCGACTCTTTTTTATCCATTATTTATTTCTATTTATTGATTACTTTTTATACATATGCTTAGATTAGCTCCAGTCTTTTATAGTAATTCATTTTTTTTTTCTTCACTTCATTCGATTACAGAAAAGCGCACGAATTCTCAGATATTTGCAACATTCAAAGCAAACCTTTAATAGTTTTCATTTAACATATTTATTTATTCCAAACCCCAATTCTATTCTTATTCATCATATAACTTATTGTATTTGTATCGCGCTATTTTTTTTTCTAGACACTGAAAACACTTGTTTTCCGAGAAATAATGCAAGCAAGTTTCTTTCCTCAGACTGTCTGAAAAAAAGTGTGGTAAACACAAGTTTTTTTTGCTGAGGATTTGAGGGGCTTTTTGGCGTGTATGTGGATAGTGTTTTACTTTGTTATGAACGTTCGTGTCATCGATAAGGGGGAAACAATGTGAAACTTTGGCAACTGGAAGTTAATATAAAAGCTACATTATTTTACTGAACTAGCGCCCCCAAATTTTACCATGAGAATAGAGTAAAGATCACGATACTTAATGAGATTTTCTATAATCTGTTCTAAATCGTCTGACAGCAAATTTTATCTTTAGAAGAGTTTCCTTTTCAATTTGTGTATGGACTTTATACGATTATTTTCACTTTGTCAATTCTAAGTCACTACAACTTCAACATTAGAAACGTATAAATTCACTTTACTTTATTCAAATAAACGACAAAACTATCGACCACAAATTTGGTAAATCGGTTAGCTAAGACAAGAGTGTGGCGCACGTCTAATTTAAACATGGAATCTAACAGTTTTTATTATTTACAAAATCGTGTCGTATTTATTTCATCAAATTTTACTAAACTTTTACTTTTTCATCAATGTCCTGGTTAAGTCCTATTCTTGCACGGTATTTTTATGATAATATTTAAACTACTTTTTGTTTACATGCTGGATTCTGAAGAAAAAAAATGAAATACTCTCCACCTAACTGCCATAATTTATGTCTCTATTTCATCAACTTCTCTTTCGCACCCCCCCTTCTTCCTCTTTATCCAACCCCTAACTGCCATTATTTCATTTGTAATCCAAAAGGCGCAGAACAATACAATGGTAAATGATGACACTCAGACATTCTGAAACAATGGGTGGCAGATACAAAGCTTAGCTTTTTTTTTGCCGAAATAAAGAATAAAACACCTATTTCCTATCTATTTAAAATAGCACGGTCCAAAATAAGTTAATGACTTTTATTGTATTGTCTTGAATTCTCGAAACAATTGAGTGTCTGTTTTTCGACAAATACCATAACTTCCTACATAACACTATTATTCCATTGACATTTACGATTTATACTCAATGACATTTCTCAGGCAATCTTGGACAAAACTGTTAGGACACTTACCCGAAAGTTACATGTTATTTCGAATTTTCATACCGCTATTTTTTTCTGTAAACAACTCCCCCCCCCCTCTCTTCTTCCCACACCTTTCAATTTGTTAAAATATTTCACTAGGAAATGCAGAGACACGAAAGCAATTATCAACATTTTTCACCCATTTCACCATTAATGAACGAGGAACGGGGGCGTCCCAACAAATTTTGTCCAAGATTGTAGATCTAACCGGAAGAATCATTCAACCTCTGGTAGCATTTTGGTGGAAACTGCCATAGCCTGGTGCAGAGGTACATCTTCTTGGTTTTGAAGGAATTTCTCGTGCAATTTTCCTTGTTCCATGTGATCAAAATGCTTCCATTCTCCAACAAATTGAATAAACCTCCCTCAATGGCTGATGAGTGTGTTCAGATGGTACTACAATGTACAGTATCTTGTCGTCCTTCACAGAGGAAAAATGCATGTAGCATTAAACTCATCAGTCTTGCCAGCCCGTGTCAAAAAAATTTAAAGAGTCCAGAGTTTAAAATAGAAGTAGCCGGTTTTAGGCCCATGAATTAGAAACAAAAATGAGTGGAATTCAATTGCTTTTTTAAATGATTATGCATGAAGAAATTTTATGGTATTTCTGAAAAAAAATGTATCTATTTGATATATTATGTACCAAAATATTCCGTAATCTTAGTAGGAAAGGGCATTTTTGTGCCCAAATTAATTCAGTTCAGTTCAGAATAGATGGTCGTTGCGGAGGCTTGTAACCAGCTAACTAGTATAATTTGCCCATTTCAAAATATCAATATTATTTATATTTTATTGGCGGTGTATTTTATAAGCCAGTAACCTATTACAATAATGAATAACCAACAAGAGTCTTTGTTCCCAGGAATCGACACGTTTGCCTGTGTTTTGGCTTCACATATTTCATTTCATTTATTAAATCAGTGCACCAGGCCCTTGGCCCTTGTCACAAAATATGTGAAAAAATATCAACAACAGGATCGAGGATCGTTATAAACAGATAAACAATAACAGAAATAACTAAGCATAGTATGTGCTGAACATACCTTACATTTTACAAACTTAATGGCATGAATGATATAAATAGAAAGCGATTTACACAATTGTTTAGCGCATGGACACAATAAGCTCTTAAACGTTTGTTTATCAGAGTACTTAACATAATAATCTTCTATGTATTTTGCACGCAATTCATGAAGGAAAACATAAAGTGGCATTCATCAATTAGATTCAAAAAACAAAATTTACAAATTCTTTGACTGTATGGAATCTTTTTCTTGCATTCAACATTTACCTCAATTTCAAGGGTACTACAACGTAGTTTGGCAATAAGTTTCTCAATCAAAAGTTATTAATGAGAAACGTATAAGGTTTCACACAACTTTCTGTCCTTAAAATAATATATGACCGGAGACTATCCATAGAGTTTACATCACTGATCCAGTATCCATATCCTCCGTTACTTTTTTTTTTTCCAATAACAAACAAAACCAAATCCAAAAATAAGCCTTAGAGTTTGACTGAAATCTAAGAAGATTATTTTTTCATGGTCTAAGCTTAGTATCATCCTAATGTCAAGAATATTAATAAGCCTTAGAGATGACTGAAATCTAAAAGATTTTTTCTCAGGTTCACCTAATGCAAGAATATTAATACAGTAAGGAAGACCAAGCAAATATTTATGGAAATTATTGTAAACACTTATGATACTTGCATGTGGAATACCACCCCATAGCTCCATCCTATATGTTAGGATAGGCATTATTTTTGTTTCAAAGATTTGGAGCATACTGACTGTCAAATCTAGTGTTTTAGCTATCATTTTCTTTAAACTGAATATCGCCCTCTTTCCCGAGCAGCTCAAGTTTTCTTGTGCAGCAGTCCATACACCCTTTGTAGTAAATCATAGCCCTAAACATGGAGCTATTAACTGAGATAGTAGCTCCATGCCCTAAATAAGTATAACAATTAACATTCTCAAGCAATTTTCTCCGAAAGTACCACTTATCTGATATTGCTAGATAACCGCCTTTCCTGAAAAACACAGTCTTAGTTTTCTCGCAATTTGGTGTAAGATCATTTGAGTCACAGTATGTTTTAAAGACATTAAGAAGCTTTTTGTAAAGAATAGGCACTCTCAGAGAAAATTACGAGATCATCCGCATACAAGAGACTGAGTATACGTTGAACGATTAAGACAATCTTCTATATCATTAATACAAATGGAGATCAAAATAGGTCAGAGATTACACCCCTGCCCAACCCCTCTAGTAGAACTAAAGAACGGAGTTAAACCGTCTTGACATTTTACACATGATTGCATGCATTGCAAGCTACAGAGTTTGTTTCTGAAACAAAATTTCCCGGTTGATACAATCAAAGCTGCTTTAAAATCCACGTATGCAGTAAATAGAGAGAGAGAGTTGAACACACAATTACAATAACGGGGTCGTCGCCTGCGTATTTGGTTATGATAGTACAAATGCTCTCACGAAACGCTTAATACGACCCGGACGAGAACACAGGTACGACGTACGGACAGACATAACATCGACAACCAAGTCAATGTCCACGGCCTTTGATAACCAGTTGTGGTGCACTGGTGTGTCTACCCACCCCAGGATTGAACCCGGGGCCTCGTGGTCTGTAGACAGGTATGATAACCGCTACACCACAGTAGGTAGATATTGCAGTAAATAGTTTTAGTTTTCCACGTGGTTTACTAAGGACTATACTAATGGCTGAATGAAGTACAAAACAACTATCGATTGCGTATTAATTGCAAAGAAATCCGGCTTGTGCATAAGACAAAATGTAATGGTCTTCTAGCCAGTTGGTCAACCTTAGCGTCAACAAATTTTGTAAATAATTTGTTGAGCACGCGAAGAGGTGTTATACGCCTGTAGTTTGCAGGAACACTTTTTTCACTTCTTTTTTTATAAACAAGATTAATAACAAAGTTGGATTACTGCAATGCACTATTGTATGGTTTGTCTGATACTCAGTGCCGCAAGTTACAAAGGGTACATAATATGGCAGCTCGTATACTTAGCAGAACTTCTAAGTATAATCACATTACTCCCATTCTTAAGGATCTCCACTGGCTTCCCATAAAAGTACGGATAGAACTTAAAATAAATTTGCTAACTTTCGAGGCATTACATCATTTATTACCCAACTACGTCAATGATTTACTTGCATTATACAGGCCTAAGCGTGTACTAAGATCTCAAGATACCATGAACTTAGAAGTCCCTCGTACTGTCGTATACTGTTATCCAGTGGGGAAAGATCTTTCTGCTGGGCTGCACCACACCTCTGAAATAAACTCCCCATGGTTATCCGTTCAATTCGAAATCTCACAGATTTCAAAAGGGCTCTTAAAACTCACTTATACACTTAATATTTACATTAGTAATCTTTTGTTTTTTTGTTTTTAGTGCCTGTTTTTGCCTGTTAATGCCTGTTTTTGTTGTTATAAGTATATGTTTTTGTATCAGTATAAGTTTATTTATAAGTACAAAAATAAGTTTATGTTTAAGTATATGTTATTTTTGTTTTCCATTGTAAGGTGCTTGTGAGCTGGCATAGTTTGTTCTGAAATGAGCACTTAAAATATATGATATAATAATAATAATGATAATGATAATAATAACCCCAACTTGCCACGTCTCTGAATAAATGCCAAAGAAAAAACACATTTGAAATAGCTTATGAATAAAAACTATTGAGGTCAGAATGAGCATACTTGATAGCCTCAGGTGGAATACCATCTATGCCACTAGCTTTACCTGATTTGAGCGTTTGTATTGCTTTTATAACCTCATCCAACTTTATATCAGAATTTAACATATCGTTATTAGTAAAGTTCATCTCACGATCGATTATGTAATGGCTATTATCATAAATATCATTATTACAAACACCGTCATCAAACAGCGATTTAAAGTAGAAAAACCAATCATTATTAGTATATTATTAATCATCATTAATTGTATATCGGACGCCTATCTTTGATTTTTTTTTTTTTCTTTCCACTATCCTTTGGTCCTAACGGTCTTAAGTAAGTCATCACTTCTATTGGAAATAACACATTTCTTCTTGAAAGATTAGTAGTAGTTATGGTAGCTTCGTCTTGAATTTTAATACTTAGTGCGGGACTCTGACGTGCCCTCACTATTATAGTGTCTGAGCGCCCTCACGATTTTATAGTGTGGTGAGCTGTCTACAGACCACGAGGCCCTGGGTTCAAGCCTGGGTTGGGTGATTGACTGGTTATAAAGGCCGTGGACAATCACTATCTGAATATAACAATCACTAACCAATTGTTGGCGTTACGGTCACCACATGCAGTTACATTATTTACAATATTCTTGCGACCATACAGAGTATCTAAAATGCTAATTATACGCGTCACGCTAGAATCAACAGTAAACAATCCAGATCCTCAGGAATATTAGCAAGCACACAAACATTTTCCTCTAAGGACTCATTTCTTGGAGAAAAAAAAACCCCTTTTTTATCATCGGACCAAAGAGCATCCACGGACCAAGCTAATTTACTGAGAAGAACACAAGAAATGTTATTTACAGAATTATCAACATTTTTAATCTCAACTTCTTGTGCATTGAGACAAAGATTAAACATAAGTGGCAGATGGTTAGAATTAAACATTTCTTAAAAATAGAAATTTAATATTACATTTCTATCAGGTAAAATACTTGAAGCCAATATATAATCAATGACGCTACTACCAGTTCTGCAGATATGTGTGAAGCTCCCCGTGGCTTGGTATGGTGGGAACCTGCCGTTACATATCTTAATAGAAGTAGATTTACACAAATCCAAAAGTAATTTACCAAAGGTAATTTTAAAAAAAATTACAATTTTAAAAGTAATAAAATGAATACCAGTACAAGTTACGTTCTTAATTCAGCTGTCTGGCAAGCAGGCTAGTCTATTTTAAAATGAAAAAAACTTTAAAAGAAACAAAATGGTGAATCATCCAAAACTCTTATTCTGTTCAGGAGATATATGTAGAAGTTTGGTTTCAAGTTTGGTATCATTTGTGTAGAAACGACTGAAGTCAGACTAGTTGTGATTTCATATTCTATTGTATTTTGTCCTGCGATTTTGTGGCTTAAAATTATAGGATATGTCACAAAAAGTAGTAAAACTGAATCTAGGAAGGGTGACCACTTGATGAAAGTTCGAGGAAAATATCTTTTTAAAGTGAAAAAATTAAATCAAGTTCCTTTGAAATATATTAACAATTGTTAAGAATGTGAGGATGAACAACGAAGACGCCAATTTTCCAAGGTAGACTTACTATACCAGTCATTTATACACAGACAGACCGATAAGATTAAGTTTTTAAATTGAATATTTACTTCACAGAATAAGATTTCTGAACGCTTTCTCCCCATTTTAGACAAGCTTGACCACTGAACTAATCCTATAAAGGGGAGGCTCGTCTCAGTAAAGTTGTGTGATAAGAACATTTACGCCACTTCCTAATCTGGAATGCACAATATTCATATTCAGTGCGTAACGTTATTACGACTGTACGAGAAACTAATTTTTTCAACTAGTTTGTCAGGAAGAAAAGGTAAAAGTAAAAGTGAATGATAATAGTATATTATATTGCGCAAAAATCTGCTAAGTAGTAAGGAAGCATGTCTATAACACCTGAGCATATTGAAGTCATGCAGCCATATTGTTTAGATGTTGCCATAGAGTGTCAGTTTCTAATTTATGTACTTGAAATATCAAAAATTATTGTGTTGAAAAATATTTGAGTTTTTAAATGGCCGTTCCCGTCTAAAAGCCTTAGTTCTATTGTCTACTATTTATGATATTTCAAAACCGTGGGGTGAACATATCAAATGCAAGTTAAAAAGTTTTAGCCATATGACAATAATGAAGAAACTTTCACGAGTTTTAAGTTTCCCCTGCAAGATATTTTTCCCAGAGGTATTTCAAATTTGAAATATGTAACATCGCATAAGGCTTTAACGTCAGGATAGCAAAGAATCATGAAAAATATCTCAAAATGGCGGCTTCAATGTAGCAAAATGCTTCTATTTATGTTCTCTTTAATAGGCATGCTACCAGACTGCCAAGCATTCAAATGTGCTTCACAATCAGCCTTATAAACTGATAAAACTAAACAAAAGTAAAACGAAAAAAGTACGTTTTCAACTTAGACTTACTGACTTAAACAAAGTAAGATTGTTAAAGGAATATTTTATGGACTTTCATTTTTTCATACATGATAAAGAACATTTGTAGAAACAAAGTAGTAAAAAAAGCTGTTTTAATATCTTATTCCGTTTAGTAGTTATAACAATTTAAAGAGTAAAAATCTTCTTAAGAACATTGCTTCAATTATGTCCTTCAGCTTGGTGATGTCATCAAGCAGTCAAGGCAATTCTAGCACAGTTCTTATGTATTTCTAACCATTTCAATCACATTTTGTTTATATTACCAAACAACATTTTTGGTTTGTTATAGAGATAGGGTGGAATATATAATTTACAAAAACATTTTTTTTTTCTCTTTGTGTACATCATGCACTTTTTTACAATGAGAATGAGATCCTAATCATTTTTAAAGAAATACAAAAATCATCTCTATGACATCACAGATGTTGCCAATCAATCACTCTTTTTTCCAAATTCAAAAATTGTTTAAAATTTTGTAAGTTTTAAGCGGAATAAGATATTAACATAAAAAATACATAAAAAGAATGAAAATCCATGGGAATATTACTTTAACTTAATGAAAAGAGGCAGGCAGTTCATTCTAGAGGGCTGTACCTGCATAAAAGCCACGGTCACCGAATTAATGTTTTCCACTTTATTCTGAGGATAAAAAGAATGGGAAAATCACTTGAGCGTGACGAATACCTATTGCTGTAAAGGGGGCAAATGTGGGCGTCTTAGATATGTTTAATGGGACTTAAGAACAAAAACAAGTTCTTTAAATTGAATACGAAATTCAAATGGTAGCTGTACAGTGAAGGGAACTCGGGAGGACTTTTGAGGGGATATCGTGGCAATCAACAACTAATTTGGCAGCATTGTTTTGGATACTTAGAGCCTTTTAATGAGATAATTTGGAATATTGTGAAATAAACTGTTACAGTTATCTAAATGGCTATGAATAAATACATGAACTACTTTATGCATGGTTTATCATAGATAATACTACATGCTAATCACTAAACAAAAAAAAAATTAGAGAAAAAAGATGAAGCAAAATTGCCAATGAATGATTCTGCCGGGGCTTGAACTCACAACAGCACAGCTGTTGGTTACACACAACTGAATCTCGCAGATGCTGCCAGAGATGCAGGATGCAGAGGGCAGAAGGAGCAGCACATGCAGGGATGATTTCATCTTCCCAGTTATATGCTCCCGGTTGAGAGATTAAAATGAGAAATAAATTGAAAAATTGGTAAATTGATGGAGAATTTGGTAGAATTGAAGAAAATTTAGTAATATTGAAAGAAAAATGTAGTAACATTAAAGGATTTTTTTAAAGATAAGTTCAGTGGTCAAGCAAGTTCATCTTATTTGAGCTGTTGAAGAAGACTTTAAAAGAAACAAATTGGTGAAGAAACTGTTTATAAATCTTATTCCGTTAAGGAGATATTCAAGTTTAAAGCTCTGTCTTATCTTCTAGAAATGACTGGTCTAGTAAGTCTACTATGGAAGGTTGGCACCCATATCCTCACATTCTTAACACTTGTTAATGTATTTAAAGAAAATTGATTAAACTTTTCCCTATTTCATTTATTTCCCCTCAAACTTTCTTCAGGTGGATGTTTGACTAGTTTCCTGACATATCCAATGGTTTTTCAACCACAAAATCGCAACACAAAATAATATAGAATGAATAAAGACTTTGAGGAAGCGAAGGTAGAAACATCACAACCAGTCTGATTTCAATTGTTTCAACACAAATAAACCAACTTTCACAAACTGAAATATCTCCTTAAGGGATTAAGATTTTTGAATGTTTTTTTCACCATTTTATTTCTTTTGACGTCTTTTTCATATAAGATGGACTTGCTTGCCCCCTGAACTAATCCTTTAACTTGACTGAAGAAAATGTTCTAAAACTTTAAGAACGTTTGGTAACATTGAAAACAATTCTTTACAAATTGTAGAGAACAAAAAAAATCTTGAAAATCGAAAACTTTCCGATAAAAAGCATCGTTTGGTGAAGACTTGATTTATCAGTGCAATTTTCCGTTTGTAATCGGAAATTTTTGGGGCTTATTTTCCTAAGTGCCCCTTCCTAGCTATCAAGATGGTTTTATTTTCTTGAAGGCTTCCTGAGTAGCACTCTCTCTAATCCTATAGCCGGTCCATCTACCAATAGGGATAACACCAACGCTAGAATGTATGTTACGACAGTGTTGCCGATGAAGTAATACGTCTGAAAAGACCAAAAGTACAAGAGAAAATTTAATATGCTTACTCATTTTACGGATAGCTGAAGTGCCGTATCCCCTTCAAAAAGTGTGTGTGTGTGTGTTGGGGGCGGGAGAATCGGTCGTAATTTTCTCCACAAAGTAGGTGACAATATTTTGCACAACGTTATGTAATATTTTGTCGAAAAAGTGAGGGACAAGCCCTCTATCCCCGAGATTTACGGCCCTGGTCACATATCAACGGAAGGGTTTATGTCAAGAATAACAGGTGACATGAAGAACTTACCCTACCAGGAGTGGGACAAAATACGCAAAACAAGTCAATGGTGAGAGGGTAAGGGGAGGGGGAGGGGGGTGTTGTCAAGAAAGACACATTAGGATTTTGGGTAGAATATTTCACTATTCAATGCCCCAAGACTCGCCTCCACTGACTTGTCTGCTTATAAGATGAAGAAGGTCTACCGACCTTTTACAGTTTTAATACGTATCTTATAGGTAACAATTTTCATTTATATAGTTTTGCTAAAAACAATTTAATGTCTGAAATGTGAAAAAATGAAGATTTTATTCGCAAATTACTCGTAATTAATAAAATAATATGAAAGTGATATGAAATAAGGATTGTATCAGACTGTATGTCTCCTTTAAAGGAGTTGGTGGCTGAAAAGTAAGGGCGTTACTTTTTATCAATTTATTTCGATTTTAACCAATAGGAGTCGCATCACACGGTCTGTTTTTACAAAATGTTTACCCATCGCGCACAAGCCTGCGAACAAATTCCAAAAAGTCAATAGAAAAAGCACGTACAAATGTGGAGTAGTCGGGTAGGAATTTAGTAATGTTTATAATATTCCGTACCGCTGGCAATAAAAGTAATCGATTTATTATGAGACCCAGATGAAATACGCCTCACTTTTTGGCCGCCAGCTCATTTAAGCATTGTCAGCTCACACTTCGAACCAATGATATCATTGAATGCTTACCTAATGGACAATTTAGTGTGTTTTGAGTGGGGTATGAATGGGAAAATAGCGGACAAAATTACTGCTTATTTTTGTTTAACTTGATATCATAAACGTCTAAAATGTTATTTTAGTTTGCCAAACCGCCGCCCCGGCTGCTCAAGCTAAATATGCCACTGTTCCGTATTAGAGAGCGACATAGCTTTATTCTTGAGGTTTGACTACTGTCATTTCCTAGTCAAGTTTTAACCCTTGTCTCGCGCATGCGTCACTGTCAGTCTGTTCAAATATGCACATGTGCACTTAGTCATCTTAAAGTTAAAATCCATACCGGTATTAGATTCATTAAGGCTCATCAGGCAGGTGCTTATTCCCGGTTTCCTTGGCGTAAACCGATGAGAAAACATGCCCCCCCTCCTTGCCAGGTGCCAGGAAGCCAATCCATCGCAGGTCAACCCCATAGCAGTGCTAGAGCCTGGCGTTTATTTCACAGCCGAGTGAACTGGAGAAAGCAGAGTAAAGTGTCTTACTCAAGAAAAAAAATGCAGGCTGACTGGGCTCGCGGCGGGAATCGAACATGGTACCTTCCGCATACGAGCAAGACTCCCAATAGTGCGGCGATTCTTAATAGGCAGCCCGCGGGCCAAATCTGGCCCACTAGACAATACAATCTGGCCGGCGAAGAATAGTCATTATACAATGCAATACAGTCAGACAGTGCATTGCATGTAAGATCAATCCCAATGAGATCGGTAAAAATCGCAAAATACTTCGTATTTTGGTGCGCATTAAAACATCGTGGCCTATCAAATGTTGTCTTTAGTTCCGCTATAAATTGGGCTTGCGACTTATCACAGGAAGGTGGATCAGAGAACCGCCGGCATCTGGCGTACATCCTCCTAGTCGCGCACGTTCTAAACTTATTTGTATTCAAGGTTTGTCAAGTTTTGACGGGTTATGTTTGTCACATGACGCTGGTTTTGCCACGCGATTGGCCCATGGCCATTCAAATTTTTGTATTAAGAATTCTTGCAATAGTGTGTCATTAAATCAGGGGTATGTTAAAGGAGCACTAGGCCGAAAAGTGAGGACGTATTTTCCCTAAAAGATTGAATGCTTATCTAGCATGCAACGGTATAGTAATTTGCGGGTTAATATGAATATTCAAGTGACCATTGTTCTCACGTCGTGTGTGGGCTATGAAGGCATGCAGTCTATTGATCTGTTGTGGATAATATATCTGTAAAATTCGCAAAAACGAGCGCCCTCACTTTCGGTCTAGTGTTCCTTTAAAGTAGCACATCCCTGATCAAACGAACTCAATTGGACTCGATCGCCAATCAGTCCGGTTCGTACCCCCAATCGGGAGAACAGTTTTGTTCTTCCAATAAGCGATCCTTTACAGAAGTATCCCACAATGCATCTATTCAAATTCAAAGTTTTTATCTTAGGAATAACATAGAATCAGACACATTTTGTGCGCGAGGAACTCAACCACTGCGAAGGGTTAAATTTTCTTTACGATTTGAAATAATGGCATCTTTTCACCGTGCGCTTTTAAAATTCACCGTGCGGTTTTCAAGAAATTTGAAGAAAAGTGATGAATTCTTATAATGTGTTACCGTTAGGCAGTAGCGCTATAACAAAATTTTCTGAAATTATGAAAATAACTTGGGGATTTGTGAAAATTATATAGCAATAACTGCGTAATAGTAACGAAGTTTTTTACTTTCACAAAATTGAACATGGCCAAAGCAAACTTTGTTACAAACCTTAATGAAACGACTGATAAGCATCTATGACTTAAACTTCACGATCAAAATGGCGGCTTCCATATATCACTGTAAGCTTGGTGCGCATGCTTGAGTCTCCCAATCGGGGGACTTATCGAGTACCCCGATCGGCGGTACGAACGGAACTGGTCAATGAACGCCTGGCTGTGCACATATTGCATTGTGATCGTTGTGCAATGTTCTTTATTACATTTCGTCTACATATGAAAGATCATTTATACTAAATTTATTCAACTTACAATTTCTTGGAAAGTCCAATGAAATGAAGTTTTCATGGTAAACATATACCAATACATGACCATAGGATGAATGAGGTATGCGCCGTAGGTCAGTCTACCAAGGGGGATCCAAAATGACCAGCTGAGAATGCTGTCCACGGGTCCTGGAAATAAATGAATGACAGAGACATTAAAGGAAAGGTATCGTCCCATAAATACATTCAGAAGCAAACGCCGCCTTGCTAGTAACGTCACTTCCGGTTTTCATGTTCCCTAATGATCGCGAGAAATCTAGTACGATGTTATCAATCACACACCCCATGACAGATCGTAGGGGCCTACATTTGTTATCGATAACATCACATTTCTCGTAATCATTAAGGACAATTGAAAACCGGAAGTGACGTTCATTTGTGAATTTGTTGATGGGATCATACCTTTCCTTTAAGGAAGAAGTGGTCACGAAGATTCATCTCAAATGCAAGGAACTATAAAATGGAGAAGAAAGTGTTCAAAAATCTCATTCCATCCAGGCGATTATCATGTCTCGTTCAGTACACATTGGGAGAAGTGACCGAAATGAGACTAATCTTCTATTAGCGACATCACAGGCGCACATTCCTCAATAAGCTCTTGTGCATTTTAACCGAAAGATTGTTTCAAAGATTGTGTGAATTACAACTAATGCAAATGTCAGTAAAGTTTTTAAACAGAACTCTGCGAAGTACAAGTTGCGAAAGTTTTAAAACGTTATTTTCAGTTAAGTCTAAAAAGTTTCCCTTTTTCCAACCAATGCCTTATGTGATGTCCGTACTTTCAAATGAGACAATATATGGCCTTTAATTCACCATTATTTTAGCAAGTATTATATTTTGACTTAAATTTTATAACGACTAAAAATTGAAACTATTATGATTCCTTTTCACACATAAGTAGCATGGATGAATAGTCAGATAGTAAAGGTAAACAGATAACAAATCTTCAGCCATATCAGCATATTACAAACTTATGTTAAATTTGTTGTTTAATTTTGATCATGATTAGGTCGGTGCTTACATAGTTGACCATTTCATGGTTAAATTTTACCAATACATTTTAAGAGTGTATATCCCCCCCCCCTCCCCCCCTTCCCCCCCTCACCTTGTCTCCATCCATAAATTATGACCATGTTTAAGGTGTCGTTTTTCAGCGAATAAAAGTGCCAAGTTTTTAAATATTAAGAATTAGAGAGAGAAAAAAATCCCCCTTCAAATCATCTTGTGGAAGAAAATCAAAACCAGTTTTTAAATCAAATCCACCGCAAAAAATATAACCTTCCATCTTGGACAAAAGTTTTTGCCTTGTTCTTACATTCTTAAAGGATTAGTTCAGTGGTCAAACGAAAAGAAAAGTCTTCAAAAGAAACAAAATAGCGAAGAAACTACTTCAATATCTTTTTCCGTAGAGGAGATATTCAAGTTTAAAGCTCTGTCTTATCTATGTTGAAATGACTGGTGTAGTAAGTCTACTATGAAAGGTTGGCGCCCTAATAATAACATTCTAAAGAATTGTTGATACATTTTAAAGAAAATGTATCTTATGTTTTTTACTATTTTAATTATTTTTCCTTAAACTTTCTTCAAGTGGTAAATCATTACTCTACAAGATAATGTTTTTCTACTTACCTGACGTTTCCAATGGGTTTCAAATTGCAGGGCAAAATATGATATCATACATAAGGACTTTGACGACTCTGAGAATGTGATGTCACAACTTGTCTGATTTCAGTCGTTTCTGATACATAACTTTAAATTTAAATACCTCTATAATGGAATAAAAAAATTGAATGCTTACTTCACCATTTTGCTTTTTTGAAGTGGTCCTCTTTCATACGAGATGGAATTGTTTGACCCCTGAACTAATCCTTTACGAGCTAAAAAAAATCAAAACAGTTGCTATAATATCTGTATCATGTATAGAAAGGGAAAACACTTCAAACAAAAATATACTGCAAAAATATAAACTAGACCTACATGAAATGTCAATTTAACTATACGGGGACATATCGCGACATATCACCTGATAATCGATATTAGTTGATTATATCGTACCTCCATAACCGGTTACGCAAGCAAATGCCACCCAGCCTACACATAGAGCCCAAATACTCCGATTAACCGTGAGCCACGTCACCGCAAACCATTGAGGGAGCTTCGGGTCGAAGGTATCGTGGAGGCCAAACACGAGGGCAAACATGGTTCCAAGAGCCAAGAACCAACACAGCAAGTTCAAAAACTAGAAATAAAAGAAAATATTACGAGGAAACATGATGAAGGTATATGGATAGGTAGCAACGTCATGGCTTAAAATAACTTGGAATGCACTGGAATCATGAAAATAGAAAAGTATCTCATCAAACTGTCAAAACCGAATAAAATTGACCATTTTACAGCATTTTGACATTTTGGTACCAAATTTACACAAATTGCCCAATACGTAATTGTCCCCACCCATCCCACCTTCGATTCTGCCATTGGTGAAAAACTTATCATTACAATCAATTTCATTGTGTGTCATAAATTCCAAAATATTTCCCTCTCTTCGCTCAGATGTGCCTTGAACAAAAAATACTATCATGAGTGTATCGGGGTTGGAAGGGGCATACGACCCCTATACAACCTGTATAGTAAAATGAGTTAAACATGGCTAGTCTATCATCTATACAATTTGACTATGACAAAAAGGTCCAGATATTTAGGCAATGACCTATTCTTTTTGCTCTTCAGTTAAATTCTATGGTCCCCTATGAACCCATGGCCTTGTTGTCTGTAGACATGTATGATAACCGCTACACCACATTAGGTAGAACAATGCGACGACAACGACGACGAATGAACACACAATTACAACGACGGGATCGTTGCCTGCGTATTCGGTTATGATAGTAACAATGTTATCACGAAACGCTTAATACGATTCGGACGAGAACACAGGTACGACGTACGGACAGATATAACATCGACAATCAAGTCAATGTCCACGGCCTTTGATAACCAGTCGTGTCTACCCGACCCAGGCTTGAAGCTAGGGCCTCGTGGTCTGTAGACAGGTATGCTAACCACTACACCACAGTAGGTAGATATAGACAAATGCCGCCGACGAGGAGTGAACACACAATTACAACGACGGGATCGTTGCCTGCGTATTCGGTTATGATAGTAACAATGCTACCACGAAACGCTTAATACAACCCGGACAAGAACACAGGTACGACGTACGGACAGACATAACATCGACAACCAAGTCAATGTCTACGGCCTTTGATAACCAGTTGTGGTGCACTGGCGTGTCTATCCAACCCAGGCTTGAACCCAGGGCCTCGTGGTCTGTAGACACGTATGATAATCGTTACACCACAGTTGGTAGACAAATGGATCGCACAATTTCTTATACAATGGTGTTTCATCTGACGTCATGAGGTCACGTGACTTTGTTTACATCGCCATGTTGTCATTTGCTGTACACCTAATTAGACTTACAAACGTTTGCATGTTGTATATCAAATATAAGTGGGTTTTTGTTGTACGACGCAACGGTCCCAAAGGGGAATTTTTTGAGAGCTAATCTTTGTTTTTTTAAAGCAAAAAAAAAAGGTATAAAAACAAAGATTATTCTAATTATTGAAAACTTCCTCGAAAAAGTGGGGGAGGGTGTCCGGAATCCCACTCCCCCGTGGCTACGCCACTGCCTCCGAGTTCGAAAGGATGACTATACGCCCATGATAAAAGCCGCAAAGGAATTTATATCATTACGCATGAACTTCTGGCATGCCCTAAAATTGTTGCTTGCTAGTAAATTGAGCTTTCATCAAAAGAGAAAGTGACATTGAAACTTAACCCTCCGTTGTCCAATACATCAAGGGCCATTGACGTATGCCATGATCACATATCATTCACGATACTTACTGGAAGGAATATACAACTTGCGTCCTTTCAGGCGGTACAGCATGTACCCATACACCATGCCAATGAGGTAAGCGTTGATGCGACACCACGGCTTCGCGTAAGTTATATCAGTCCCTACCGGGAATTTAGCGGTGTTGTTGTTGTAATAACTGTGCAAGATAAAAAGGTAAACGTGTTTGATATATTGCAAAAGAATTTTCAAACAGCGATGTCACGACCTGGGAGGAGGGGTGAGGGGGAGGGGGGAGGGGGGGGGGGCTAGGCCCAAATAATTTTATTTCATTAATAATTAAATTTGCTTTAATTTTTCGGGAAATTGTCTTTATTTTCGGAAAATTTGCATCAATTCTCGTAAAATATCAAAGAGCTTTTGTGTAGAAGCTCTTTGGAAATATCCTTCAAGTTTCGTGAAATTGTCTTCATTTTCGGGAACATTTCATCAATTTTCGGAAAATTACCTTCACTGATTTTTGGGAAATTTCTTCAATTATTGTGAAACTTTCATTATGGGGAAATATGTCTTCATTTTGGGGAAATTTTGTAAACTGTCCTTCATTTTCGGGAATTTTTCTTCATTCTTCATTTTCGGGAAATTGGCAACAATTTTTCGGGAAATTCCTTCATTTTCCAGAATTTTTTTACATTTTTGTGAAATTTAATTCAGTTATCGTAAAATATGCATCATTTTTCTAAAATGTCCTTTATTTTCGGAAGTTTTTCTTCATTTTCGGGAAATTTGCATAAATTCTGCTGAAATCTGTTTCAGTTTTTGTAAAATTTCCTTCAATTTTTGTGAAATCTCCTTCATTTTCGGGAAATTGTCTTCATTTTTGAGAAATTTCCGTGAAATGTCCTCAATCCATTTAAACTAAATTTTACCAAAATTTATAATAATTCTACGACCCTCCCCCCTTACAAATAGTTTTACCGGCGTGATAAGAGACTCATACATTTTTGTAGGTTTTTTGGAACAAAAATGAAATCTGCTCCACCCCTTTCCCTCCCCCTATGTCAAATATCTTTATACACCGCTGGATATCATACTTTTATTATAAAATATGTTGTCTCATAGGCCTATGTATGTAGGTCTATCCACGTATAATATGCTACCAATGACATTTTATTCCGCATCACCAATACGCAAACATTCAATCGCATTGCAATTCAGGCAATTGGGGGGTTTATGACTGATGCAATAAGTCTACTATGGACTGATGCACTAAGTCTACTATGGACTGATGCACTAAGTCTACTATGGACTGATGTACTAAGTCTACTATGGACTGATGTACTAAGTCTACTATGGACTGATGTACTAAGTCTACTATGGACTGATGCACTAAGTCTACTACGGACTGATGTACTAAGTCTACTATGAGCTGATGTACTAAGTCTACTATGGGCTGATGCACTAAGTCTACTATGGGCTGATGTACTAAGTCTACTACGGACTGATGCACTAAGTCTACTATGGACTGATGTACTAAGTCTACTATGGACTGATGCACTAAGTCTACTATGGACTGATGTACTAAGTCTACTATGGGCTGATGTACTAAGTCTACTATGACTGATGTATTAAGTCTACTATGGGCTGATGCACTAAGTCTACTATGGGCTGATGTACTAAGTCTACTACGGACTGATGAACTAAGTCTACTATGGACTGATGTACTAAGTCTACTATGGACTGATGCACTAAGTCTACTATGGACTGATGTACTAAGTCTACTATGAGTGATGTACTAAGTCTACTATGGGCTGATGTACTAAGTTTACTATGGGCATGATGTACTAAGTCTACTACGGGCTGATGTACTAAGTCTACTACGGACTGATGCACTAAGTCTACTATGGACTGATGTACTAAGTCTACTATGGACTGATGCACTAAGTCTACTATGGACTGATGTACTAAATCTACTATGACTGATGTACTAAGTCTACTATGGGCTGATGCACTAAGTCTACTACGGACTGATGTACTAAGTCTACTATGGGCTGATGTACTAAGTCTACTATGAGTGATGTACTAAGTCTACTATGGACTGATGCACTAAGTCTACTACGGGCTGATGTACTAAGTCTACTATGGGCTGATGTACTAAGTCTACTATGACTGATGTACTAAGTCTACTATGGGCTGATGTACTAAGTCTACTATGGGTTGATGTACTAAGTCTACTATGACTGATGTACTAAGTCTACTACGGACTGATGCACTAAGTCTACTACGGACTGATGTACTAAGTCTACTATGGGCTGATGTACGGACTGATGTACTAAGTCTACTATGGGCTGACGCACTAAGTGTACTATGGACTGATGCACCAAGTCTACTACGGACTGATGCACTAAGTCTACTACGGACTGATGCACTAAGTCTACTACGGCCTGATGCACTAAGTCTACTATAGACTGATGTACTAAGTCTACTACGGACTGATGTACTAAGTCTACTACGGACTGATGTACTAAGTCTACTATGGGCTGATGTACTAAGTCTACTATGGGCTGATGGACTAAGTCTACTATGGACTGATGCACTAAGTCTACTATGGGCTGATGCACTAAGTCTACTGGGCTGATGGGCTGATGCTATGGACTAAGTCTACTACGGACTGATGGACTAAGTCTACGGACTGATGCATGGGCTGATGTACTAAGTCTACTATGGACTGATGTACTAAGTCTACTACGGACTGATGTACTAAGTCTACTACGGACTGATGTACTAAGTCTACTATGGGCTGATGTACTAAGTCTACTACGGACTGATGGACTAAGTCTACTATGGACTGATGCACTAAGTCTAATATGGGCTGATGCACTAAGTCTACTATGGGCTGATGTACTAAGTCTACTACGGACTGATGCACTAAGTCTACTATGGACTAATGTACTAAGTCACTATGGGCTGATGTAATAAGTCTACTACGGACTGATGTACTAAGTCTACTATGGGCTGATGTACTAAGTCTACTACGGACTGATGTACTAAGTCTACTATGGACTGATGCACTAAGTCTACTATGGACTGATCGAAGGTTGGCGCCTTCATCCTCACATTCTAAACAATTGTTGATGCATTTTGAAGAACATTAATTGTACTTTTTTTTTTAACTATTCGAATCATATTTTTCCTCAAACTTTCTGGTGTGGTAAATAATTAACTTTATTAGATTCTGTTTTACTATTTTTCCTGACATATCCAATGGTAGTTGAGCCACAAAATCTCTGGACAAAATATTACAGAATACATAAAGATTTTAAGAAATCTGAGCCTATGACATCACAACTAGTCTGAATTCAGTCGTTTCTACACAATTGATACCAAGACAGAGCTTTATTACTTGAATATCTCCTTAACGGAATAAGATATTTGAATGCTTTCTTCACAGCCATTTTGTTATTTTTGAAGTCATCTTGTATATAAGATGTAATGCTTGACCCCCGACCTAACTGCTTAAACATTCAAGAGCAATCCTCGGCAACTCATATGGTGTACCAATACACATAGCGGTATACCAGAACATTAAAAGAAATGCAATAACGAAGTCAATGATATAAATAGCAGAGGATGCAACTGCAGAACTGCGTCATTTTATGACATTCAAGTCAAATGACAATTAAGTCACTTTTTCTGCAAGTCAACAAATTGCGAAGTAAACTACTCACCATTTCCCTCCTTGTCAATGGTATACCCCTCCCCCAATGGTATACCCCTCTCCTCCCATTGCACATAGAAAAGTTGGCCTTTGCCGACATTTTATTCTTTTCGCGGGCAACCTAACAGTCTTAATGCCTGTATATGTCAGTATGTGGATGCGTTCAACTTGTTTTCTTCCTTTTTTCACGGGGCAAGATGGGTTTTTTTTTTTTAATGTTGTCCACTTTTCTTTAGAATTTACTAAGAAATTTGGGGGTCAAGTATGCCGGTGGCCAAATAGGCCTATCTTATTTTAAAAGTTTGATTGGATGGTTTGTCTTACGTCACGGGAGCTCATGAACTACGGCCCTTGTACTTGAGAATTGGTACAGTATCTTACTCTCCATTTGAGCCTGCTGGCAGACCGTAGTGGTAGTTGAGCCCGAGGAGAGAACTAATAGAAATGGCGGCTAGAACACTCATCACCATCAACCCATAATTTCTCCAACGAGGACTACGGGAGAGAAAAATATTATCACAGAAATAGTTTAAATAAATAATCTTGTCATACATAAGTTAATCTGTTACGCAGTGGCATATTCAGTTTGGGTCAGGGGAAAAGTTTCCCCCTGAGGAATATAAAGTAAAATGTTATCAGGTTATCAGTATGCAATATGCCGTAGGCCTAGGCCTAAATTAACTGCAAAAATGAATATAGAGGGTTAATTATTTCCCAAACGTCCCTAATTTTCGGAAAATTTTCTTCATTTTCCTTAATTTTCGGATAATTTTCTTCGAATTTGGGAGAAAAAATAAATTCATTTGTAGGCATTTTTCTTGATGTTTGGAAAATTTTCTTCAATTTTTTGGAAGCTTCCTTAATTTTCGGAAAATGTTGCCATATTCAAGTGCACTGAAATTTGTAATAATTTTACCAACTTATTTCCACTAATTTTACCAAAATTTTCAATAATTTTACTAAATTTACTTTTTTCAATTTGATGTTCAGTTAATAAATATTATCTCCAAAACGTGAAGAAGGTATGCCCATGAAGGTGTAATCTTTTCAAGAGCTTTTCTCCCCTCCACAGCTTCCTACACCTCTCAATACAGACTTTTTTCAATAATTATCGTCCCCCCCCCCCCTCCCCCCTCCCTTATCTTCCCTTCCTCCCGCACCGAAACCTGAATACGCCACTAGAAATGCGCTAACGATGTCATCTCCGCGACGGTCATTAATTGGCTTTTCAATTATTTTTGTTGTGCAACTATTTCGACCATTCACCATCTCTTTGTTGACACAATCACACTTTAGTCGACGACGACAAATGAAGACACAATCACAATGACGGGGTCGTCACCTGCGTATTCGTTTATGATAGTTATGACGACGCTGGCCCTGCAAAATGGCTTCCAGATGAGTTAGTGTCACGTGATGAGATCTCTCTATATAAATTTGAAGAGGTTTAATAAGGAACAAAATGAAGTAAGAAAACTTCAATATCCTTTCTGTTAAGGAGCCATGTTGAAGTCCTCATTTGTGTCAAAATGTAATTACAAGAAAATTAGTATAATTGTTTTACTTATTGAATATTTTTCTTCTCAGAATTTTTTAAAAGGTGAATAATAATTATTTACCAGTTTATAAGATTTCTTTGTACTACTTTTAGTTCAAACACAAAAGGATTAGTTCAGTGGTCAAGCATGTCCATATTATATAAAAGAGGACTTAAAGAAACAAAATGGTGAAGAAAGCGTTCAAAAATCTTACTCCGTTTAAGGATATATTCAAATTAAAAGCTCTGCCTTATCACATGACTGGTGTAGTAAGTTTAGTATGGAAAGTTAGCATCTTCATCCTCTTATTCTTAACAATGGCTATTGTATTTCTTTTTATATTTATTTTATTTTTTCAAACTATTTTAATTATTTTTCCTCGAACTTTCTTTGGGTAATATATTATAAATACCTTTCCTAGATTCGGTTTTAAGTACTTGCTTTACATATCCCATGGTTTTGAAGCCGCAAAATGACAGGAAAAAATATTATAGAATACTACTTTGAGGAATCTGAGGCTAGGACATCACAACTAGTCTGATTTCAGTCGTTTCTACACAAATGATACCAAATTATCTCCTATGATTTTTGAATACTTTCTTCACTATTTTGTTTCTTTCGAAGTCATCTTTCATATGATAACTTGCTTGACCCCTGGCAATTTAAGACAAATACAATACAATGCATGAAGGCTCAAAGGAATGCGAGGATGTGACGTACAACTATATACAAATAATAGGGAATCTTAAACTTGCATGTCTGCATGCTTAACAGAATAAGATATTGAAGTGATGTCTTAATTCAGCATTGTTGGTTCTTTATGATTCTTCTTTCATGTAAAAGATCAACTTGCTTGATAAATGAATGAACTTTTTCTTTAAAACAAAATGGAGAGGTCCATAGGGTGGGGTTGAGGGTGCACGTTCTCCCACTTTTTTTTAAACAAAAAGTGCTCCTCAATTACTATCAAAGCAGTGGTGTAGAAGAAGGACAGCTCAGGGAGCTGACCCTCTAGCTATCTTAGAGAGGCGGAGGGGGAAGGACTGAGCCTCTCCTTGAACATGTCTAATAATCGCACATCATGGAGAAGATAATGTATTAATGTATACATGCCGATCGATAACTTTAAACATTAGGGAGAAGAGCCCCCTAGTTCACAATTTAGCTCTACACCACTATAAGGTGCAAGAATTGGTAGAATGTGTGCACGCTTTATAAAATATTACAGAAGTGCCCCTTACAAACAGAAATGCCCCTTAATTACTAACTCAAAAGTAGGAAACTGGCGACGTTTTGTCGGTCTGGTGGAATAACTTTCCATTGAAAGTGCCCCATTTTAAAAATGGAGTGTTCTTTTTATTTCACTTAATTATCTATAAGGGTGTTTCAGCTGGCGTCATAAGGTCACATGACTTTGTTTATATCGCCATTTTGTCAGGCAGGAACACTGTCGTCTGCTGTACACTTAATTAGACCTACACACTTTTGCATGTTGTTATATGAGATTATTTTTTTTGATGATTATGCCGAAATCTTGCTGCGCCGTTGGTTGCACTAATGGATGTGTGCGCGGACATTAAAAGCACAAACGATTTCCATCTGATCCTGATCGACGTTCGAAGGTTTCTCCTGTAAGACGCGACGGCTTTCAACCTATGGTTCACACTAGGATTTGCAGCGAGCACTTTATATCAGGTATATAGGATTTGTCCGAGTATAGCGAACAATCAGATGGCGTTAACATTAAAGTTACTCTTCGAATACCCGGTGAATATATACAACTTAACGAAAATATGAAGTAAAATCGGAAGCGAACAAAAACTGCAATCAGCCAAATTCGCTGAACTGGTATTGGCAGACTGGTTGGTTAGCATGTATTATGTTTGTTGTACGTGTGATGTGACTAAGCTGTGTGAAGACAGGTGAAACACAACGACGCCGCTGCCCTAAAAAATGGAGTCCAGTTGAGTTCGAGTCACGTGATGAAATCCCTCTACACAGACAGAGGAAGGACATATGCAAATGACTTGAGAAGTTCCAGAGGTCGTGCCCCCACTTTTCGAAAGCTTTTAATACACCTCGGAGAGGTTCTATTTTAACAGCTTAAAAACCCTGTAAAACACCTGAGATTAGAGACGTTATTCAGCCGTTCACTTCAGATTGTGCAGAGCGACTTTGTACATACTGGACCTTATGCATTACTGTAGGACTTTGGGATAATATCACTTTTTGAGATATGCCATCTATAAATGAAAAGTTTTTCTGTGAAATATTTGAATATTCAGAATGACTGTTTCCCGCCAGAAATCTTACACTGACAATGAAAAAAGTGACATGTGACTCTTTTTCCGGGGTACTGCATGCTGGATACTAACATGTTACTCAACTCAATCTTTGTTTTTGCTTCCTTATGGCATCTGACTCTAAAACAATGTAAAATTTGACTCTTGTAAAGAGTACGCACTATCCATGAGCACTTTTGACCCATGCTTAAGCTTTCCAACCGGCTGATAGTGTCAAAGTACCCAATAAAGTGTCATTCGACTCGTACGTACTAGCGCGCCGCATGCATGCGTGATGATGTGGCTTGCCTTCTTTTAATCAACATGGGCAGGAATATGGGGAATTACTGTTCGTTTACTTTATTGTTCATGTGTACTTATTTGTAATTATCTCACATACATATATGTGGGGATGAGATAATATAGTCACTTTGCTGTATAGGCAAATAACTGCATGTACCTCCTCCTTGATATTAGGGAGCTGGTGGGACCCACCAGTGGGTCTCATATGATGACCTGGTATTAGGGGTTAAGGGTCATAAGCTTTGGAACAAGACAACATTTTGTGATTTTTGCGTCTGTCTGTATGTGTGTGTGTGGGGAGAAAGGGGGTGCATGTGTGCGTATGCAACAATTAATTTTGTGTCGCTTATAACTCAAAAAATGTAATACACGCTTAAACCAAAATTGGTGGATAGGTACCTTTGGCCCGGAATTTTGTCTCAAAGATTTCGGGTTGACAGGTCAAATGGGACAAGTTGTTGGCAATGGCTGTATCTTTTGAAAAAATTACTTGGTATCTTTACAAATTGCATGGGTGGGTACGGTTTAAGATTCTAACAAAACTGTAAAATAATTGGAGGTCAAAGGTCATGGGTCAAAGGTCAAGTAAGTGCTTTTTCATGCAAAATTTTGCGGATTCTTAAATTCAAAAAGTACCACACCTATACCAATCCTATATTGTACCATGACACCTTGGTACATGAATTTGTGTCCCGTAGATTCTGCGGTCAAAAGGTCAAAGGTTACAAAGCTATTGACCTTTTTTCCTCATTTTCCCCATAGTGATGGAATGGTAAGTGTGACGTGAGCATGAATGATGTCATACAGTAGGGTACGATAGATGTGAAAAATTGCAGAAGTTATTTCAGTGATTATGGTAAAGGGTCAGAGGTCAAATATGTGATTATAGGGGTAATTAAGTACTAATTTGTACATTTTTGCGCCATTTTTAGCCGTGGCCCGGAACTTTTGTCTCCTAAGGTTTGGGGGTTCAAAGGTCACAGGTCAAATGTAACAAGTTTTGGGTGATGGCTGTATCTTTTGAAGGAATTACTTGGTATCTTAACAAATTGCATAGGTGGGTAGGGTTTAACATTCTAGCAAAAATTTAAAATAATTGAGGCCAAAAGCTAAAAAGTGCTTTTGTATGCAAAATTTTGCGCCATTTTAAACTTAAAGTACAAGACATATACCAAACCTATGTTGTACCATTATACCTTGGTACATGAATTTGTGTGCCCGTAGACTCTGGGGTCAAAATGTCAACGGTCTGTTTGTACTCGCATGGGCGGTACAATCTCTCACCATGACTTAAGAAAGATAGCCAAGCTTGTCTCAACATCTGCTTGTACTTGAGCTCGCATGGGCAGTGCAATCCATCAAAAGTCACAGAGCTATAGTAACCATGCATGATAACTATTTCCCCCATTATGCTGTACGATTAAGGTGATGAGATCAGCAACTCCGTGAATTGGTTTCTTGTTTGAAGTTAGTTTGTACGGCGACTGAAGCATCTATTAGGATGCACACCAGCATATGTGCGCGTTATTAATCTTAGTTAAGGCAAGGAGCTTCTACACAGCTCCTTGGTTAAGAAAATAAATGTTGTAATACATTCAAGTCTGAAAATGTGATCCTTTTCCTTTGGTGATCAAGCTGACAAGGCAAAATTGAAAGCTGTTCTGAATAATGTCCATACCTACCGCTTAATTTCCTCAACTTTTAACAAGGAACAAACGAGGGGAGTTTTTTTTTTTTTTTGGGGAGGGGGTCGTGGTAATTCCACCTGAGACTGAGTTCCCTCTCCAAAAAGTGTGTTTATGAAAGTAAAATACTTACTTGAAAAGCAAAATAAGAATGAAGGGACTGATGATGAAGAACTGCATATCATTTGCGAGGTACCACGACCATCCGAAGCACTGTTGGAGAAATGAAAAGTCACTGTCGATTAAACTCTTGCAAATAGCCGATATTTAAGTATAGGTACATTGGGGCACTCGATACTTGTAAGAATTATACGTAGGCCCAGTCCAACCATGATTTATGACGTCATCATCTAAAAAGTGTGGTTATAGTATAGGGTCATTTTCGTGGATTTCGTGACCATTTTTTGGAACCTTTGTTTCTCATTGGATTTGGCAACCAGAACCATTTTGAGAAAACATTAGCCCCTATGTACCTCTGAAAAGTGTCGGAAATTTGTTATAGAGGGTGATATTCAAAATGGCCGCTGGCCGCCATCTTGAAACCCATAAAATGAAATATCTTTGGCTCCAGATGAGCTACAAGGACAAATGAGGTGTCATTTCCAACTAGATCTGGTATCACAAATCCATTGGAATGGTTGTATTAGACGCTGGGGATCATTCTGACATTTGAATCCAAGATGGTCGCTGTCCGCCATCTTGAAAATGCTAAATAGTAATAACTCTGCCACAAGATGAGCTAGATAGATATGTGCGGTGCTGATTATAGCATGGTTAACCCATTTGGATCACAAATAATGGGTTAACCATGTTCTAATTAGTCGAATCAGCACCATACATTATCCATCTAGCTCATCTGGTGGCAGAGTTATTACTGTTTTTAATTTTTCAAGATGGAGGACAGCGGCCATCTTGGATTTATAGGTCAGAATGATCGCACGTATCTAATACAACCATTCCAGTGGATTTGTGATACCAGGTCTGGTTGGAAATGACACCTCATTTGTCCTTGTATCTCAACTGGAGCCAAAGATATTACATTTTATGAGTTTCAAGATGGCGGCCAGCGGCCATTTTATATATTGCCCTCTATACTATTTTCCACACACTTTTCAAATGTTTCTTCAAAATGGTTCTGGTTGCCAAATCCATTAAAAACAAAGGTTAAAAATGGTCACGGAATCCAAGAAAATGACCCAACTATTATGGCAATGCTCGGGGGTCATTTCGAACGTGTCTACCGCCCCACCTAAACATACTTTACAACGCCCTATTGTTGCACGGAGTCGAAAACCGTAACTGTGAATCGAAAGATGAATTTTCGTACTGCATATGAGTAATTCAAAGCATTTTTCTTGTCAATAACTTGCAATTTTCTAAGTCGTAAGTACATTGTCACAACAACGAACAATTTGGTGGGGAAACGTGGGTAAGCATGGTAAGAGCGGGAGGACCTGTTTAACCGTGACCATTGATGTCAAATTTAACAAAAATTGATTGTTTTTTTTTTGGAGGTTGTTTGGCTAAGGGGAGGGAACATTTTCCCCTATCCCTCAATAACAATGAGCGCCAAATTCCCCACGGGGCCACAAAGGTACAAGTTGCGAAACTGAATACTTACCATTTGTTCACTGTTGGGAACGGGGGTGGGGTATGGGTATAAGTTGTTGAAATACATCAAGTTTGACCACCAGTAGTTTTTGCAAGCCGTTTTAGCTTCATCAAATATTTCCTTCTTCCCTGGTCCAGAACCAATTTGCACCAGAAGGGAACTCCAAATCCCAATGCAGAAGGCGTACGCTGGTGTAAGACGCCAGTATCGATGAAAGTAGAAGAGTAACCAGTTCATTTTGCCGTTGGTCTTTCGTAATGTCTTTAAAGTGAGATAGGCCAGTAAAAATCCACTGCAAAATTTGGAAAATTGAAAGAAAAGATGGCCCATTTGTTTTCCTATAGTGAAACCAAGATGAGTAAAGGCAGGGACGTTGTGATGGTAAATAGATAGTCTTCCTTATCATTTACAATTTTGCCGTTCCTTTTTTGTAGCGAAACTGATAGTCGTACAAAGCTTGGCTTCTTCAATGGTAGAATCATCCGAAATATCTCAGCTCATAATAACCAGCAAAATTTCTAGGGGGTGGGGGGGGGGGGGAGAAACGTGGGTATGGTGTATCTGTGAGGGGGAAAATGCCCTCTGTTCCTATTTTATTCATATACCTCACGTGTAAAAATTCACAATTGACGATAAATCTGGGGGAAATTTCCCCCTGCCAATCCTCCCCGCTAGCTATGGACCTGCACATAACTATATAAGGGCACGCGTATACGTCATACATTCGAAATTACATTAAGTTACAAAGAAGAACAGTGACGTATTGTGGAGCCATGGCTGCATGGTGAAGTCCAATGATTTGTGTTTTCTCTCTCAATTTGTAATTACGGTAGAGGCTACCGTTTTTGATGGCGCAATCTTAATCAGGTGAAGATCCAATTATAAACTGAGTCTCTCGTTTGACTGTTTGAAAGAACGGTGCCTTAAGTTTCATACCTTAACATGAAGAACGTGTCCACGCTGAAGTCTCCGTGGATTGTCATGTTGAACCAAAATTTTTGGCCAACAGTTAATACCAAGTGGCCCAAATTGTCTAGAAGAAATAAACAAACGGTCGTAATGATTTAATTATTAATACCCCTACTTGAACTTTGTCTTATAACGTAAGAATTATGCATATGCATTAACTTTACTCCATGTATATCTGGAGAGTTGATGGGCTAGATAAACCTGTAAGAAAATAGTTTGGGGACGAAAGTGCCTGTTTTCTTTTCCGCTGTCACTCAGACCCGCCTTCAGGCTTTTTCTGAAAAGGGGCACATAAACCTCAAGGGGGTGGGGGAGGGGGCCTTTATTCAGAATTTCCATATTCCCTTGTATTTTTCATTTTTCGTTCGATTCCACATGCTGGAAACTACGGCGACTATAAAGCTCTATAACAGTTCTCTAAGCAGTTCGTTTTGTACCGCCGATCAGTGGACTTATTTAAGTTCCCCGATCGGGAGACTCAAACATGCACACTGAGCTTACATTGACATATGGAAGCCGCTATTTTTACTGTGAAGTTTCAGTCATAGACGCTTATCAGTCGTTTCATTGAAGGTTTGTAACAAAGTTTGCTTTGTTATTGTTCAATTTTGCGAAAATAAAACAACTTCGTTACTATCACGCAGTTATTGCTAAATGATTTTCACAAATCCCCAAGCTATTTCTCATAATTTTAGAAAACTTTGTGAAAGCGCGACAGCCTAACGGTAACACATAGTAAGATTTCATCATTTTTCTTCAAATTTCTCGAAAACCGCACGGTGAATTTTAATAGCGCACGGATTATGCCATTATTTCAAATCGTGAAGAGAATTTTGAACCCTTCACAGTGGTTGAGTTCCCCGCGCTCGAAATGTGTCTGATTCTTATGTTATTCCTATACAAACTTTGAATTTGGATAGATGCAATGTGGGATACTTATGTAAAGAAACTTTCCGTTTGGGAGAAGAAAACTGTTCTCTCGATCGGGGGTACGAAACGTACTGCTCAGTACTTTAACATCTAGCTTTAAAAAAGTGTAAAGAAGTGGAAAGCTTCCATCTTCATAGAATTGTTGTGATTTTAGTTTAACATTAAAGGATTAGCTCAGTGGTCAAGCATGTCCATCCTATGCACTCTAAAAAAAAAAAAAAAAAAACATTAGTCAAATTCTAACCATAACATGTTCAAATCTGCACCGACCCAACTTTGGTCAAAATTGAATAACAAATTTGACCACAATACGGTCTAATTTGTCCATAATAACCATAGTTTGGTCAAATTTGACCATGTTATGGTCGGTCAATTTTGACCAAAGTTGGTTCAATACATAGTTGATAAGTGACGAAATCCTACCTGATTCCGTACCACCCCCCGTCCCACCACCACCCCGATTCCAGTGCCACTGTATTAATGGAAACAGTACTGTGTAGTGTGCAGACTTACCGAGCCTTGCATCAAAGAAAAACGCGGTGGCATGTCCCCATATGATCCAGAACATGGATATGACCCTCATTCCATTGAGGGCGCCAAGGGTGTCAGGTGTCTTCTTCGCTTTGAGGATTTTCGGCAAGTTGTTCACAATGGAGCATGACATCAATAATTGGTCCAAAATTTCTTTAGAAAATGAAGCAAAAAAAGAACAATAAATAGATGTAATTAATGCAAAGGAAGATCAATCAATTTCTTCGATCGAAAAATAAATTGTCTTCCTCTCCCATTCTCCTCCCACCAGTGAGTCCGGGAGAAACTTTAAAGGAAAGGTGCCATCCCATCAAAAAACATTCACAAGCAAACGCCTCCGTAATGGTAACGCCACTGCCGGTTTTCAATTTCTTATATTGATCGCGAGAAATCTGCAATGTTTTCGATTACACATCCGCCGGATCGAAGATAGGGACTTGCATCGATAACATCACCGATATCTCGCAATCAATAAGGAAACTTGACAAATTGGAAGTGACGTTTGCAACACGACGGCGTTCACCTCTGAGTTTATTTATGGGACGGTACCTTTCCTTTAACTTTAAAGGACAGTCATCGTGTTAACTTGTCCCAAAATCTGGCACCGCCACTGCCTAGCAGCTGTACAATGTATGCAATGGTTCACAAATTGGAAATGCAAAAAGGTGAATTTGTTTGTTTGTTTTGAAGATGGATAAAAACATGTTATCCATCTCGATTTCAAGAAATTGGAGATTAAAGGTCACCGCACACAAGAATGGCCATCACCAACAAGTGTGCAGAAGAAACTCTTTCAAGTTGGCACTCTCGAGAGTTTTCGGGCAACGGCAGCTATTATCGATAGTGCATAGATCAACACTAGAGGGGCGAACATGGAAGAAGAAGTTCCATAAATACGTACAGAAGTGCACGCCGCCGTCCTGATAACTGGATAATGGCATTTCCGGGTTTTTTTTTTTTTCCGTATTGATTACGAGAAATCTGCGATGTTATCGATGACACAACAGTCCGGGAGAGGTCCTATTTTTTAGGAACCTGTTAAATACCTCAGTTAATAGACGTCCATCAGCCGTTTTGTTCATATTTTGCGATAAAAATGAACAGACAGGTTATATGAGTGACCATTTTGTCTTATAGATTGTCAGATTTTGCAATATGTAATTTTATTCCTTAGAATTTTTCATCTCATTAACCAGTTAACAAATTTATACTGTTACAAACATTAGATTTTTAAAATGACTGTTTCGCGCCAAAAAGCCTAGCCTTTTTTCTGATTTTTGTTCGTATTTCATAAACGGCGTGGTAAACATTTAAAAGGGAGTGGATAATATTTAGCCATAAAAAATAGCAACAAAGGTTTATTACTGATGAAAGCACCTATGTTTGGTCCGGCGGATGTGTGATTGATAACATCGCAGATTGTTCGCGATCAATATAGAAAAGTGAAAACGGAAAGTGACGTTGGCAGCACGGCGGCGTTCGCCTCTGAATATATTCATTGGACGATATCATTCCTTTGAATATACAATCTTAAAAGGCCAGTTGTCGCCAAGTCGCAAAGCCGTTTTGTATAATCATCATATATTACATGAAAGATTTGCGCCCTTACATCAGCGATGTTCGGTTTTTGCACAAATTAGAAAATCTAAAGGCCACCAAAAATGTACACATTACTGCCTTCACACTCTATACATACAGTGTATATACGAGTATACATACATACACTGTACGAGCGGAATCTATTTCGGGAATGGTTTAAAGGGACACAGTGTGTACGTTATTTAAGCAAAATTTAGTGAGGGCGCTGCGAGTAGAAATGTCGCACACGTCGGGGAACAATGATAACATGAACGTGACTGGAGGAAGTAAATATAAAATACAATTCAACGTTTCTGATTGGTCGAAATATTTATAATATAACCAACCAATAATCGCCGCAGTAGTGACATCACTAGTATATGTCAGATTAAATAGTGACATGTCAAAAAATTGACTCCCTCTTTAAGTGAAATCTCCCTTTTAGTCTAAAAGTTAAGCCTTGAAGGCCAGACAACATTGGACATTTTAAAGTAAAATACAATACTATTCAACGTTTCCGATTGGTGTAATACGAAGGCTCATTAGGGACATACCATTTTGAGATGCTCACCAATGAATTCGATCCGTAATTACGGATTCGTCAATCCGTTATTACGAATTCGTCAATCCGTAATTACGGATTGACGAATCCGTAATTACGGATTGAATTTGTAATAACCGATTTGATTGAATTTGTAATTATCGATTTTATGAATCTGTAATTACAGATTGATGAATCCGTAATTACGGATTGACGAATCTGTATATCCGTAAATACGGATTGACGAATCCGTAATTACGGATTAACGAATCTGTAATTACGGATTGACGAATCCGTAAATACGGATTGAATTTGTAATTACCGATTTGATGAATCTGTAATTACGGATTGATGAATTCGTAACTACGGATTGAATAACTTATTAAGGATTGGTGAGCACTTCAAAAAAAAAATTGATGTCCCTAATAGGCCATGGGGAATCCCCCCAGAAAAGTTTGTAAAGTGACATATTTTGTCCGACTTATAGGCTATTGCCTCCCATTAGACAAAATTGCCCCTCTTTTGCTCACATAACGAAAGCCCTGGCGCCGTCACTGGCGACGTGAAAGATATGGACATTGCAATTTTACGAATTTTACTGAGAGGGATTTTCTCTTTTTTCAGCTACATGTGGATTTTGGATGTACATTACCCTGGAATTGTATCATGAAATCCGTAATTACGGATTGACGAATCTGTTATCACGGATTGACGAATCCGTAATTACGGATTGAATTTGCAATTACCGATTGATGAATCTGTAATTACGGATTGATCAATCTGTAATTACAGATTGAATAAGTAATTACGGATTGGTGAGCACCTCATTTTTGTATGTTCCTAATGGGCCACGGGGAATCCATTCCCCCCCCCCTCCCCCCTAAGAAAAATTTATTAAGTGATATATTTTGTCCGATTCATAGGCTATTGCCTCCCATAAGACAACATTGCCCCTCTCTTGCCCACATAACCAAAGTCCTGGCGCCGCCACAGGTGACGTGAAAGATATGAAAAATATCGATTCCCTCTTTTTTCATTTATATGTGGGTTTTGGATGGACACTATTACCCTGTAATTGTATCAGAAAATGAGTTGTTGACCATTGTTTGAACATAAGTTTAATTGAAGAACCAAATCTGGTGTCAGATCCTAGAAAATGTTCTACTGTTCGATAGAATCCTAAAACAAAAGAGGAACATTAAAGGATTAATTCAGTGGTCAAGTCCATGTAATATAAAACTTGAGGACTTCAAAAGAAAAAAATCTGGTGAAGAAAGCGTTCAAATCATATTATTCCGTTACGGAGATATTCAAGTTTAAAGATATATATGTTTTATCTGTGTGACTGGTGTACCAAGTCTACTATAAAAAATTGGTAAATGTATTTTAATGATAGTTTATTTAATTTTTACACTACTTAAATTATTTTTCTCAAACTTTCCTCAGGTGGTATAGTATAAATACCCTTCCTAGATTCAGTTGTACTACTCTTTGACATATCCCATGGTTTTAAGCCACAACATCGCAGGACAAAAGTAACAGAATACATAAAGACTATTTTGTTTCTTTTGAAGTCATATTTCATATAAGATAGACTTGCTTGACCCCTGAACTAATCCTTTAGGAATATTAAAGTTTCTTCTGGACTTTCCATCATGTCCCGGAAGTTCTTCCAATCACGTGATATCTCACCTGATTTACTCTGTTGTTTTGTTTGCTTGTGACCATCTCTCTCCCTCTCTTTTTTCTCAAACGCCTTTTCTTCTGCTAATGTCATGAAAAGATGGTCGTTATTTTGTTTGACCTCGGTCACATCTGCTCTTGGCGTTTTCTTATCGCACATCTCCTCCGATGCCTTTCCCATCGTCGTGTAGATGTTGTGTGTCTTCGCTTCAGACTCATGACTTGGATCTGAATGAAGAAGTTTGTGATTGCCAAAAATTAACTTTCATTTTTATTTCTAAGACATTCTTTTCAACCAAGAACATACTGTTCGGAACAGATGTCAAGATGATTTTTCAACCAAAGTGCTCGGTTCGGTGGATGTGTGATCGATAACATCGCAGATTTCTCGCGATCAATATGGAAAATTGAAAACTGTAAGTGACGTTAGCAGCACGGCGGCATTCGCTTCTGAATATACTCATTGGACGATATCATTCCTTTAAATATACAATCTTAAAAGGCCAGTTGTCGCCAAGTCGCAAAGCCGTTTTGTATAATTATCATATATTATATGAAAGATGTGCGCCTTTACATCAGCGATGTTCGATTTTTGCACAAATTGGAAAATCGATTATTTCAAGGCCACCAAAAATGTACATCACTGCCCTCACACTCCATACATGCAGTGTATATACGAGTATACATACATACACTGTACATGCGGAATTTATTTCGGGAATGGTTTAAGGGGACACAGTGTGTACGTTATTTAGGAAATATTGAGTAAGGGCGCTGCGAGTAGATTCATCGCACATGTCGGGGCACAATATTGGCATGAACGTGACTGGAGGAAGTAAATGTAAAATACATTTCAACGTTTCTGGTTGGTCGAAATATTTACACAAACACTGCGAAATCAAATTAAGCAATCAATAAGCGCCGCAGTAGTGACATCACTAGTATATGTCAAATTAATTGGTGACGTGTCAAACAAATTTCTTTGACCAGATTCCCTCTTTAAGTGAAATCTTCCTTTGGTGTGAAGATTAAGCCTTTAAAATCCGGATAACATGGACAGTTCACAGTAAAATATAATTATAAAAGTCAACGTTTCTGATTGGTGTAATACGAAGGCCTATTGAGGACATGCAAAAAAAACATGTTGAGGTACTCACCAATGCATATTTACGAATTGCCAATCCGTAATTGCAAATTCGATCCGTAATTACGGATTCGTAATTGTAATTACGGATTAAATTTGTAATTACGGATTAAATTCGTAATTACGGATTGACCAATCTGTAATTGCGGATTGACGATTCCGTAATTACGGATTGAATTTGTAATTACTGATTGATAAATCTGTAATTACGGATTGATGAATCCGTAATTACAAATTGAATAAGTAATTACGAATTAGTGAGCACCTCATTTTTTATGTCCCTAATGGGCCATGGAAAATCCATTCCCCCCCCCCCCCCTCCCCTTCCTCAGAAAATTTTGTAAAGTGACATATTTTGTCCGATTTATAGGCTATTGCCTCCCATAAGACAAAACCACTGGTGACGTGAAGATATGAAAATTGCAATTTTACTGAGAAGAGATTCCCTCTTATTTCAGTTATATGTGGATTTTGGATGCACATTACCCTGTAATTGTATCATAACATGAGCTGTTCACCATTGTTTATATAGTTTTAATTGAAGAACCAAAACTGGTGTCAGATCTTAGAAAATCTCTAGTCTTCGATAGAATCCTAAAAGAATGGAATATCAAAGGATTAGTTCAGTGGTCAAGCAAGTCCATTTGACTGTCTGATATGAAACTTGAGGACTTTAAAAGAAAACAAAAGCTGGTGGAGAAAGCGTTCAAAATATCTTACTCCGTTAAAGAGATATTCAAGTTTAAAGCTATATATGTTATATATGTGTGACTGGTGTACTTAGTCTACTATTAAAAATTGTTAATGTATTTTAATGAGAGTTTATTTAATTTTTTCACTATTTGAATTATTTTTTCTCGAACTTTTCTCAGGTCTGCAGGTGGTATATTATAAATACCCTTCCTAAATTCAGTTTTACTACTCTTTGACATATCCCATGGTTTTAAGCCACAACATCGCAGGACAAAAGTAACAGAATACATGAAGACTATATTGTTTCTTTTGACATCTTCTTTCATATAAGATAGACTTGCTTGACCCCTGAACTAATCCTTTAAGAATATTAAAGTTTCTCCTGGACTTTCCATTATGTCCCGGCAGTTCTTCCAATCACGTAAAATCTCACCTGATTTACTCTGTTGTTTTGTTTTCTTGTTTCCATCTCTCCTCCTCGCTTCTTTCTCAAACGCCTTTTCTTCTGCTAATGTCATGTAAAGATGGTCGTTATTTTGTTTGACCTCGTTCACATCTGCTCTTGGCGTTTTCTCATCGCACATCTCCTCCGATGCCTTTCCCATGGTCGTATAGATGTTGTGTGTCTTCGCTTCAGACTCATGACTTGGATCTGAATAAAGAAGTTTGTGATTGCCAACAGTTAATTTCATTTTTATTTCTTAGACATTCTTTTCAACCAAGAACATACTGTTCGGAACAGATGTCAACATGATTTTTCAACCAAAGTGTTCCTTTAACAGTTTAATAGTCATATGAAAATTCTCGGGAATATTCTTTTAATGGAAATCACTATGTACTGAAAGATCCCGGGGCTGCTGTTCCATACTTCAGAGGTAGGTATGTGCCGCCCAGGATTTCAAAATCATACCTGCAGTATGTGAGTTTTTTTAGTAACTGCAGTATGAGAGCAACTGCACTACGAAAATGTGTTTTTTTTTATACCTGCAGTTTAATTTTAAACAATGATTGAAACCTCCAGTATGAAAATACCAATTTTAAGACCTGCAGTATGATAGTTTTTTTTTTTTTTTTATACCTGCCCTAAGAAAATTATTTAAAAAGGCATCTGCTCGGGCCGCAGATATACATATACTTCACATATGGAACTTCCCCCTTCCCCCTTCACACCCCCTTCACCCCCCCCTTCACCCCTTCACCTCCCCGGGTGAAAGACGTTATACCGTTTACGTGAGTTGGGTTGTTTTCATCCTTTCTATGTCTTGCTAGTCTTCTTTGGTGGTAAGTGACGTCATATATGGTACCAATCATCACCAACAGAGCAAAGAAACAAACAAGGAACCTGATGAGAGGAAAAGAAGAAATTGCAAAAATGAATGACGCCTGTTGTTAGGGCAACCTGTAGGCCCTACGCCAAAATGTCAAAGAACAAAATTCAAAGGATTTGTTAAGAGGTCAAGCAATTCTATCTCATATGAGGAGAATTAAAACAAAATGGTGAAGAAAGGATTCAAAAATCTTATTCCGTTAAGGAGATATTCAAGTTTGGACTATCTTATCTGGAATGATTCAGTGGTGTAGTAAGACTCTACTATGAAAGGTTAACGCTTTCATCCTCACATTCTTAACAACTGGTAATATATTTTAAATAATTATTTGTCCTCGAAGTTTCTTTAGGTGGCAACTTACAATTACCTTTACTAGATTCTTAATACTTTCCTGACATATATAAGGTTTGTAAGCCACAAAATCTTAGGGCAAGGATATACAAAGATAGAATACTTAAAAACTTTGAGGAATCTGAGGCTATGATGTAACAACTAGTCTGATTTCAGTCACTTCTACATAGATGATACCAAACTTTAAACTTGAATTAGTTAACGGAAATTAGCAGATAAGATTTTTAAATGCATTCTTCACCATCTTGTTTCTTTTGAGAACCTCTTTCGTATAAGATGACCTGCCTAATACCAAAGAGCTTAGAAGCTCTTTGCTGACACTGAACGCATCCTTTCAGAGAGGGTACTTTTTGTGACGTCAATTGATGAAATTCGACATATTTTTGGTGAGGCAAAAATGAGCTATTTCAATGTTTGTGAAGAAAATGTCGATTACTAATAACAAGATGTGGGTTTTGTATCAGAAACTTTGTATTTCAATTAGACACAATTTTGATCTTCAACTCTTTGAATAAACTACCGCCAGAAAGGACTTATTTTGGCCTCCTGCATGCAAAAAGAAGTCAGGGAGAACACCTTTTAATCCTTGATCCTAGAGGGGCATCAGGGGCCAATGAACCCTCTCGATCGGCCTTCAGCGTGGGCACCTAACTTAATTTTCAACCGATTTTTCTTATATAAATGGAAGATTTTGTACGTTTTAACCTTTAAACGTAAGTCATCTCCTAAATAATAAGTTAGACCTGATTACGTCACTATACATTACGCCCATGTTCACCGGATTAATCACAAACATGGCGTATACGCATTTATAATTTTTGAAGAGCGGAGACAGACCATCACATACCTTTTTCATGGTTTTCGCTTTAAAAAGACGCCAAATATTGCAACAATTCTACCGAAATGCAAGGGGAACCCCTTTACCCACTATGATACGTGATTATGAACTTACAAGACAAAGATTTGGTCCCAGGTCCATGGAATATCAAGTGGAACACACGAAAAGCTTTGGACTGGATTCAAGTTGAGCTGAGATCTAACTGTATCAAAGGAAACACGTGGAGATTAGAAGATTTCTGGTCAATAATCTGATAATGGTCTAAAAATCCTTAAAAGATGTTTGTTTTTCCTTTCTTACGGAAAATTGTAAGGCAGGGGCGGTGTTTTTTTTTGTGTTTGGCTCCCTCAGGTTTAGGTATCAAGAACATTTAAAAAACAGAATTAAAACACTTAACTTCATTTTCAGATGGCTGGTTGCTTTTTACTTTGTGCAATTTTTTATATCTCACTGCTGCTTTTTGTGTGATTTGGAAGTTTCTTTCCCTTTGTCGGACACACTCGTTACAAACAGGCAGAAGACAGCTTTGTATTCTCAAGATATGTGTGCGGTGGGCTTCATTTTCTCCGCAGTAACAGCAACATTCAACAGGCAAAAGTGGTTGCTACGCTATTTTGTAGGGATTTTTAAGAAGCGTAGGATTTTAAAAAAAAAATATAAAACACCGCCCTTAATTTTCGGTGAGTTAGCGGCGGCGGAGGGGGCAAAACAAAAACTGTTTTAGTATAAACGCAATTACGAAAGAGGTCCAAAATTGCCATCTGCCTAGTATTAAAATATTCAAGATCGTGCATGAAAATCCCTTATTTTCATCTCAAAAGTGAAGGACAGAATCTGATATGCAAAGTTCCAGTGGTCTACAAGAAGAGGTTATAGTTGGAGCCCTCCCCTCTAATTTCCCTTCCGTATTCACTACCCTTGTCACCCCCTTCCCCTCCCTTTTGAATTTAGGTCACCGTTTTAACCGATATAAACACCCTAAATCCAATCATTTAAAGGCACAAATTGTTCGAATTGAATAAACTTTTTGCTTTATTTTCATTCTTCATCATTTTGTTCACTTTGTCAAAACTAGGGATGGACAATAACTCCCCTCCCGACCTCGATCTGAACCATGAATTTCAATGTACTTACTGTAGTTGGTCACTGTGACTTGGTCTTCCTCCGAGCACCTTGATGGTTTGCACGTTCCTAACGATAGTGGAAGGGTCTAAAGGAAGGGTCATCGGAATAAACCGGTTAGCTTTTCAAGGATAATGCAATTTCTATGGAGTGCTTTTATGTTCAAGAATAGAGGCGTAACTTAAACAGTGGCGTAGCTAGAATTTTTCAGGGGCAAAACCACAAAAAATTCGACTCCAAGCTAACCACCCCCTCCCATCCTTTCCCTCAAAAAAGGGAAGTTTTAAGGAAGGGAGTGACAAGTTTGGGGGGAAATGTTGCAAAATTTGAGGTATTTTGAGGAAATATTTGGAAATTTGGAGGAAATCTTCGAAACATTTGAGGAAATATTTGGAAATTCGGGGCTAAATGTCACATGTGTGGAAGAAAAACTTCACCAAAACTATTCGGAAATTTTGAGGAATTATTCGGAAATTTTGAGAAAAATTTTGAGGAAAAATTTTGAGGAAAAACTCCCAAATGGGAAATTGAGAGAAATTATTTGGAAATCTAAACCGCTAAAAGGCCTCATTAAAACCTCATTGTGAACCTTTTTACCAAGATGGCTGGTATATAACTAAACTATGAAAGACTAATCTTTTTTATCTGGATTACGAAAACAATAAAACATACATTCTGTTGTGCAAAATTTTCGACTTTTTGGAAACTTCCTGCCAGGTTCTCCTGTTCCCCCTCCCCCACCACTCCCCCTTCCACCCCCCTCACACCCCCTTATAGCTACGCCACTGGGTAGGTGCAAAACCCGTCTCTTAAAAGGACTTCACATTGTCCCAGTTACACGCTTTCCTCCCGGTTGTGATGTAACATCACAATTTGGGGAATTATCTAAAAAATAATAGTCAAATGGGAGAAAAATTTGGTTAAATTTACAGGAAATTTGGTACAATTTAACTGCTGAACAGCTGAAGGAAACTTTTGTAAAAATACAAAAATTCTCGTAAATTGGCTAAGATTTCTCGAAAAGCATGATGAAAACTGAATTTACCATTGCAATATTCTGCTTGTCTCTTTGCGACTGGAAAGTTTTGTATGGGTCCTTTTTCCTTAGAGGTGACCCTTCATCCGGTTCACAAGTTCATACGCCACTGGTCATAAGCAATGCTAATTTAAATATACACATAATCATTGCACGGCCTATAATCTTTGACAAAAATCGTCGAATCAGTCACCGTCTGGTCACACCCATTGGCAGCACACATGTTTACAATTACAAAAGCAATTTATTTGATTTCACATCAAGAGATTTTGAAATAAGTATAAAGTGGTGTTTCCTTTTTTTGCCCCATCATTGCCCCATGCGTGATACCCTTCCCTTCAACCTTCAACGTTAACCTTTTTTTAAACAAATTTGAATTAGGTTTTGTTACTTCGCCTCTACATGAAATGGGGAAAGAGCATTTTCGTTGGGGGAGGGGTGCACCTCCATGCTTCTCGCCCAGGCGCCCCCATCACCTCAAGTATGTTCTTAATTCAACTTACAACTTGCATTTGGCAATAATGTGCGTCGAACGGTGCCTCGAAGGAGCCAGCTTTCACTGACATGCATAATTCATAATCACCGAGGTACTCATTCCGCAGCTCGTAGATAGCATAAATAGGTCTTGGGTTCGTTGCTTCTGAGGACCTCACTGCGTGGAAAGCAAAAACAAGATTATGGTCGTGTTCGTAGCTAATGTCCCGAACCCCCGAGCGGGCCCAAAATGTATGAAAAATTAAGCTATTTGTGTGGGAGGATTGGAATGAGAAGTGGGGTGGGGAGTGGCTCGGGGTGGGGTGTTCTTGTCAGGTATAGGGTATTGCAACGAGGGTTCCACTTTTTATATTGGAGGGCGCCATATACCCGAATTTAGATTCAGCTCTGATTACTGCCATGACTGTTTGCCATCATTGGTCCACCAGTTTAAAGGAAATGTATCGTCCCATAAATAAATTCAGAGGTGAATGCCGCCGTGCTGGTAACGTCACTTTTTCTTCTATTGATCGCAAGAAATCTGTTATGTTATTGATAACACATTAGGCCCGCGATCGAAAACATTGCAGATTTCTCGCAATGGGAAATTGAAAAGCGAAAATAACGTTACCAGCAAGGCGGCGTTCACTTCTGAATTCATTTATGGGACGAAACCTTTCCTTAAAAAAAAAAGAAAAAAAAGAACAGCTTCACCACTGACATCCGGATCCAACCCAACCCCGCTGAAAACACTACTGACATCCGAATCCAACTCAACCCCGCTGAAAACACAAAAGCACAGGTTTCCAAATTTTAACCGATTTTGATTTTGCTGGACGGATGCATACTATAAGGTCCAGATGTAGAGGTAATGACCTTTTTTTTTTTTTTTTTGTCTCTTAAGTAAAATTTAGCCTCGAATAAGTTTAAGATACTACTATTTAGACACAACTTTAGAAGAAATAAATTACGCAATTAGCTCCCCCTTCCTCTCCACACACACCCATCCAAATCCTCGCTATAACCCTGAAGTAGTCAAGCTACAGTGGCGCATAGGTTTCAAAAAAATGGATTTTCATTTAATACATTACAAACTGAAAGAGCAGCTTATAAGTTGATGACATAACAACTTTATTGACCAATAAGGTCTCAAAATGATATGAAAGCCAAAAAAACTGTAATCATAGCAGTCAAGTTTGACCACATATATGATAATTCCATTCTAAATACAAAAAACGAAACAAAATTTGTTTCAAGTTTGTCTGCAAATATCATCAGCATAGGTGGAATTTTGAGCAATGTGGACACCCCCCTCTCACACGCACTCCTTTTTTCTTTCGAATTTGGTGATTTTTTTTTATTGCATCTTACATGATCCTCATTTGTTTCATTTCCCCCAACACCCCCACCCCAGGCCTTCGGTAGGTCACCAGTAACAAATGTATACTTACTTCGAAATGCATACTCTTTGAATAGGGTCAGGTCAGTCAAGTACTGAATAGTGTCTGTAACACACTGGCTGTCGACCCGCCTCTCCTGCATGTCGGTCATGAACTTTGACCTTAAACTTCCGGTCAGTTCTCTCATGATGTCCATCTCTGACTTGCCTCCATTTATTGGCTGGTTTAAGACATCTTCAAGAATCTGTTTCTCCTCAGACCAAAGAAGCTTGGAACTCAATTCAACTTGTTGTCGGACGTTATACCCGCCATCGAATCTCACCTTGAAATGTTCGTCGCATACAGAGAAGGATAACAATATCATCAAAACTACCAACGATTTGACGAATTTTGTTGAAAACATCGTTGAAGTCGCAATATAAGAAATATGAATCCTAAATGCCGGTTGGAAGTTGACAACACTAAGAGCCTAACAGTCTAAGAGCTTAATGTCATGTCGCACTTTGCACTTGTTTCTTTCTCAATGACAATCATCTTATACTGCTTCAAGTTGTTCGGTGTATTTGTTTAACGCTTAATCCTTTAAAAATAGTTTAAAGGTTCATAGGATCAAGAGAGGGGCAATTATGTCTCATGAGGGGCAAAAGCCTATAAATGGGACAAAATATGTATGTCACTTTACATATTTTTCTGGGGGCAAGTGGGGGCAAAATGATCTCGTGGGGAGGGAGAAAATTACGCCATTCCCCAGTAGCGCCGCCACTGATTAAGGCTGCCAATGCAGGCAAAATCTTAAGATTAAGGCAAAAGGGCAAAAATTTAAAGGTTTACATACAGAATTAGAGCTGTTCTCACAGTCATACATCACAAATTTCTCATGAATTAAAACTTGATCAAATTTTAATCAGCCATAATTCAAAAACTAACAAAATAATTTTTACAATTTAGAAATTGTTTAAAAGGATTAGTTCAGGGTCAAGCAAGTCCATCTTATATAAAAGAGGACTTCAAAAGACACAAAATGGTGAAGAGAGCTTTCAAAAAGTCTTAATCCGTTATATTCAAGTTTGAAGCTCTGTGTAGAAATGTCTGGTGTAGTAAGTCTACTATAAAAAGTTGGCGTCACATTCATAACAATGGTTGATATATTTTAAAGAAAATCTATTTATTTTTACTATCTAAATTAGTTTTCCTCGAACTTTCTTTAGGTGGTATATGATTTTAAATACCCTTTGTAGATTTATTTTTAATATTTTTTTGACATTGTCCATGGTTTTGAAGCCACAAACTCGCACGACAAAAGATAACAGAATACTTTGAAGAATCTGAGGCTATGACATCACAACTAATCCAATTTGAGTCGTTTCTGCACAAATGATACCAAACTTTAAACTTCGATATCTCTTTAAACGGAATAAGATTTTTGGATGCTTGATGCACTATTTTGTTTCTTTTGAAATCCTTTTTCACTATAAGATATACTTTCTTGACCCCTAAACTAATCCTTTAACTAATATAGAAGTTGCTACATGTCTATGTATAGACCTTAAAGTGTTATCTGATTGTCTTTAAAGATCAAGCGCAATAATTGTATTGACTGCAGCCCACAGGTGTGTTTGTGTTTGTGCCAATTTGTTTACCGTTTCATCAGCAACGATGGACATGTTGCCATGCATGTTGAATAATTATCACGTGGTATAAAGTATGAGTAAATCTTAAGTAATCATGGTAGACAAACAGTGACTTGTCAGAATTTTTCGATCATTAGGATGTCGTCCCAACTTCCGCCATGAAAGATTCGCGCCTCTAACATCAGCAATGTTCAGAAATTCACACATCACTGCCCCCACACTCCATACAGTGCACAGTTATACATACACTGTATGTACGTGCGTGCGGAGTTTATTTCGGAAATGATTGAAGCTTGACACAACGTGTACACTATTTAAGAAATATCGAGTGAGGACGCTACGAGTAGCAATATCTGTGGCAATGACGAAGATGTCGGGGCACAATATTGGCATGGAAAATTATTGCTAATCTTGTTGGATTGTTAGCTGCTTTGCATTGTCAATCTGGAGCTAGCTGCAAGGGACGTCGTCCATAGGTGACAAAATCGAATGACTGGCATCGCGAGGTAATGCCCGGCAACAACCTTTTTTCGCCCGACCAAACAATTTAGACAGAATCAATGGAATAATTATGTCGTAATATTGATTAACCGATAAATTGACAATTGCTTCAAGGAAATTATCCACAAGTTTTATGTCCAGGAATTCTCCTCCTACAGAAGTCTGGTCTTCATAATAAGGGCCTATGTGCATTCTTCATATTTCCACTTCAATTTGTATACACATGTCGAACCATTCCATTCCTTTATGCCAAATTACTGAATTAGGGTGTCCCCCAGCGCCGATACTAGAAACTTGTCTAGCTTGTCCCCCTGTAAGGGCGTGTAGCATGGTGTCTGTTTCCATGTGTTCGTAAAAATTGCGCGGAAGTAATGCGTAGAATTGTTCGGCATTGCAGAAAAATCATATTCCCAATTACCATTCGTCAGTTCGTCATTATTACAATTGATTTTATGCAACTGAGAAAAACATACTAAACCATTCTAAGGACCCCTTATTTGCTTTTCAAATTGTTTAGGACATTAAATATACCAAATCATGATCACGTGACGTAAATATTTTCAATTTCGAGACAAATATGATCTACGAATTTGCCAATTCTTAAAGATCTTGTTATGAAAGTTTCGTGACTTCAAATTTAAGAAGGAAAAAATTCACTAGATATATCAAAGTTTAGAAAAGTTCCACTGAATTTCAGGAAGGAGGAAAAGGGGTGGGGGGAAGTGGGAGGGCGGGGGGACATTATTGCTTCTAAGATAATACTGTCGTACACTCGCATGCTTTCAAAATACGTCAGTCGGAAAAAGTGCCCCTTATATCCTGTATACTCCCAGTTTCAAATACCTCAAATATTTTCTGTCAACCCTGACATAAAACTAAAGATTTTGTTCTGGTTCCGATCTTTATTAGAACTTTTGAATAAAGAAAGTGCCCTCACTGGATTTTCGGTCCCCTCATGCCCAGAGTTCCTTTTGATACACCTACGTATGCGTAAGTTCACGCAGCAAATCGCTACATGTAGCAATTCTTTTACGCACACGGATACGCATACGTATACGCACACACTTACAGACGCATTGAAACAGTACTAAAATTGCACAGAAGGAGTTTTGTCTTACGCATACGGATACGTGCACATGGAAACACAGCTTTAAGAGCCCAAAAGAGTTTCCGGTCCGGGGCCATGCCCCGAGACCCGCGTCACTGCGCAACGCCACTGCTTGGGGTCATATGCTCCTCTATCCCCTTCCATCAAGATGGACCCCTTTGTCCTGAGATCAGGGGAACTAAAAATCCAGTGCAGCCCTTTTTTGTTTAGCTTTTCTAACTGTCTAATGATGATCTGAGACAAAAAAGAAGTCTTTAATTCTATTCAAGTGATAAACAGAAAGAAGTCTTTAGTTCCATTCAAGCGATAAATGCATGCAAGGGTATAGTTCTAAACTTGAACAATTCATGAAAGATTCGCGTCCAAATGTTAGGCATCACCTTGCGACAGAAACAAAGCAGAAAGCCTTGAAAAATTGGTGTGCAACTCAGAATTTACAACAGTGATGTTCTGATTTTCCACATGTTGGAAAATCGAACACTCTATAGAAAGCTATTACAGAGTCGACTTTTTTTATCCAGCCACTCCATTATTGGAAACCTCAAGCTCACAAATTTGGACCACATCAACAACAGAATATGAACCTTAACTACCTTGTACCAAATTGTATGGAATTCGCCAAACAAGCTGACGGTGAGAGGCAGTGGAATGATTTGACACCTGCTATTGAGGTGTACAAGTTTGATCAGAGATCCTTTCATAAGGGCGAATACATGTTATGGAGGAAGAAATGGGAAAATGTCTGACCATCTTCATCCGTCTGTGCCCTGGATCATTGCTCTGAAATGTTTCCTAACATATCACTGTAGCTCCAGTTGCTGGCAACTTTGTCAGTGACTTTTGCACAGGCCGAGAAAGTCTTTTTAAAAGGAAAAGAACCCTTACAGCTATTTGTTCAACAATGACGGAAGCCCAAATGGAGGCACTTATTCTATTACAAATTCATAGGACCCATTGCCCAGAGGTGAAATCAGTCATCGACAGATTTGCCATACCATCAGCGCGGCAGTTGAAATTCAAATTATGATTTGGTAAGTTTGATTGTCAAATTTTATTTCCAACATTTCGACTCCAAGTAACAAGTAAGTACAATGCCACCTCACTCAACCCCTCGTTTTTCAATATTCTGGAGATCATTGTGCAAGTGTGATCAATGATCTTTTGTTTGCTTAACAAATATCTTCTTTTGACATGTACCACCCCTCCCTTTCCATCCCTTCCCATAAAAACTCTGGAAGTATCAACCCAAACTGCCCCTATATTGCTACGCAATAGAGTTTGAATAAATTGTACTTCGGCAAGTATGTGGCGAAGGCAGGCGGCACAGTTCCCCCAATTTTTTGGCAACCAAGAATTCGGGCAAAATGTACAGCAAAATTGTGAACAATGAAAGAAAAACAGCTTTAAATTTGCAAGTTTTTGGCCTGGGAAGTGCCTTTTCCGGCAATCTATCTGTCTATAGGCAGCATTTATTGGAAAAAATTCTCTGAAAATTCATGCATCACTGCCTCTCCCCAAACAAAAAATACTCAGTGATGTTCTGACACATGTTAGAAAATAGTGTAAAATTATAATGTACATAAAGTGTAAAATTATACTGTACATACGTACATACGTACATGCAGAGATTATTTCCGGAATGGTTTAGACGTGACACGGCGTGTACACTATTTCTTAGAAATATTGTGTGAGGGTGCTGAAATGTCGTAGTTGTCGGGGCACAATGTTGGCATGTTGGTTCTGGGATTGTTACTATTAAAATTTCCTTCTTGTGAATAAAGCTTTTATTTACTTTAAAAAATGTCTGAATATACAAACAAAGTAGTTGATACTAAGTTTAAATTAATAATTATGTTAAACTTGAAGGGCACCTTTCGCCCGTCCTTTCTTTGATCTATAGGGCAGGGGGAACTGGACCCCGTTGCGCCCTAAGTTCCGCCATCCCTGCCTATATGTACTCTGCAAACCTTACCTCAGCATGAAGAAGGAGTCCACGGCATACGTCCCGCGGGTGATGTTAGACCAGAATTTGTCGTAAATGTGCAGCAAGTGGCCCCTGTTGTCTGTATTACACAGAGAATATTCATACGAATGCCTGTGCAACTTACACCACCAATGTCATGGCACCGTGACCGTTTAGGAAATTACAAAAAATCAATGTTTCAATTCTAAGGACAGAAAATTTACTGAAAATGAAGAAAAATTAAGCAGAATGAAAGAAATTTTCCTAAAATAAAGAAAAACTTTTTAAATATTGGAAAAAAGTATCCCCAAAATGAAGGAAACTTCCCAAAAATAGAAGAAAAATTTCCCAAAATGCCGAAAATGTAAGGAAATTTACCGACAAAAAAAAAAACTTTTTAAAAAATGAAGAAAATCTCCGCAGAATTAAGAAAGTATTCGAAAATTGATTCGAATTTTTTAAATATTAAAGAAAATATTCCGAAAATGAAGGAAATTTCACAAAAATGGAAAAAAAAATTTTGTCGAATTCTGAAAAGGAAGAAAATATCCCGAAAATGAAGAAAATTTTACATACATTGAAGAAAACTTCCTAAATATTGAAAAAAATATCCAAAAATGACGAAAATTTCCCTAAAATTGAAGAAAAACTTCTTAATATTAAAGAAAATATCCCAAATGATGGAAATTTTACAAAAATTTAAGAAAACTTCTAAATATTGAAGAAAATATGCAAAATGAAAGAAAAAATTGAAGAAAAACTTTTAAATGTTGAAGAAAATATTTTCAAAATGAAAGAAATTTTACAAAAATAGAAAAAAATTCCCCAAAATGCCGAAAATGGAAGCAAATATCCAGGGAAAAAGAAAGAAAACTTTTCAACAATTGAAGAAAATTCAAAAAAGTTTCTTAAATATTGAAAAAATTGCAAAAAATGAAGAAAATTTCACAAAAATGGATGCGAAATTTCCCGATAATAAAGGAAATTCTTCGAAAATGAAGAAACTTTCCCACAAAAAACAAACTTTTCCGAAAATGACAGAAATTTCCGAAATGAAAAAATTTCACAAAAATTTAGGGAGAGAATTCCCAAAAAATGAAGGAAATTTTCGGAAATTGAAGAAGATTTTCCGAAGAAAGATAAAACAATACATAAAAGAGGGAAGGCGCGGGGGGGTATGGGGGCAACTGGTACTTGCTTAAAATTGTGTAAACTTTATAAGCATGAAATAGGAGCGAAGGCCGCGAAGAACAGGTGGGGACCCAAGGGGTTCCGGGAAGACCAGGTCTACGTTTTCTTGTGGTTTTGATAGCAGAAAAGGGCTTTAAAATGTGTCACATCTATGGGGCGAAGCTGCAGGCATGGGGATAGCAGAAAAATGCTTAATCCAGGGTTGACGTCCCGGTAGGCGTTTTTTGGCTTGATTTTGGTAGCAGAAGATTGCCTTAAATCGTGTCAATTCCACACTAAAACTACTTAAATGGAATATGTTTATAATTTGGAACGAAAGTTCAAATGTAGAATCCCATTAACTACGTTTGGGCCTAGGAATAGTTTTCATGTTTTTGATGTAAGAATAAAGCTTTGAGAGACAACATTTACAGCGTTGAGAATAAAAAGTATATAAGAATATATTTTCAAGACACTTTTTGCGCCCCTGTGAGCATTCGGCGCCCTCTCGAAAAGCTTCTACCAGCTGTATTCCATAAAATTGCTGCTCTTCATGGCAGAGGCAGATATTAAATATTGCTGACGAGCTATCCCCATGCATCTTCTATTGTCCAGGCGCGAAATCCAGGGCCCGCTCGAGTGTCAATGGTTGCGTTTGGGGTGAAGTCCCGGAAAATTTGGTCTTTTCTGTGGAAAATGTATGCGCTTTTGGACAAACAAAAATGGAATATTACGTGCAAATAGTATATAAGAAGAAGTTAATGATCAAGATGATACATTTTCCCAGGGCCTAAAAGATATATTTTTAGGACGATTTTGGCGCCCATTGAGCACTCGGCGCCCGCTTAGCTGCTTAGAAAGCTTTGATGGGGAGGGAAGGGGAAAGGTCCTCCGCCACCACGCCACTGGAAGGGTCTGCATCTCATTACCCCACCCCTTTGGAGAAAAGGAAACACTTGGTAAATGCTGGCGTCAACGCGTATAAAGTAAAGAAATGGTGCCTGAAAATCATTCAACGAAAGATTGAATCGAAGTTCATTGGGAGATGATTTGCAAATAAAGAAGCAAATTGTAATCGTTGGTATTATTGATAGTCATAATCTTTCCCTGAGTATTTTCTTCATTTTCGGGATATCTTCTTCATTTTCGGGAAATTTACATCAATTTTCGTGAAATATTCTTCAAATTTCATAAAAATGTCTTCATCTTTGAAAAATTTCTATCAATTTTTAGGAATTTTTTCATCTTCGAGTAATTTTGTTCATTTGGGAAAATTTGCTTCAAATTTCATTAAATTTGCATCAATTTTCGTGAAATGTCTTTCATTTCTATGAACTTTTCTTAATTTTTGGGATTTTTTTTCATTTTTGTGAAATTTTCTTCAATGTTTGTGTAATATTAGTATGGTACCCCCTCCCCCAGCTTCGTCTGTGCACGCCTGTCCCTGTGACCTAAAGAAATAGAGCAACTGTCAATTTCAACAATGTATGTAACCAACTACACTTACACAAATTATGCAAAAGTCTAAAACAAACAAAATGAAATGAATTATTACGGACAACTGATATATTTTCCTTGGTTTTCTTTTCCGTCCTTTTCCCTTCTCCAATGTTCCTTCTCGCCACCTAGCTTCGGATCAACATTGTCGCCCGTTCCCTAACAACAACTGTCTCGGCAACTTCCTCTTCAGTAATTTCGTCTGCATTTGCTTCTGCAATTTTTGCATCGACGGCGGCTTCCGCCTTTGTATCAGTAGTCGCCTCTTCTGCAGCATTTGCTTCTTCAGCCGCTTTTTCCGAAGAAATTTCCTTGTCAGCGTTTGGGTCAAAATATATACCCAAAGCCTCTGTAGGTGTTACCTGTGCAAGTTATGCCTCCGTTGACGAACGCTGCTACAGTCTCTTGTCGACCTCCCTCTAATTGTTATCATAAGTCATCTTGTTTGCTCCTATTTGCAGTTTAATTACGTCTTATATTGTTTCCATAGAAACCAGGATTCCAAAGAAACACAGGATACATCTTGAACGAAATAATCAAAATAATTGTTGGGTTATCTCTTTTGGAAGTTTATTCTTATTAGGTTTATAATATAAATCGCTAATAGTTTTGGTAACGTCATTAACGCACAATTTCCCCTTGTTTACTGTGTACTTTGTTTAATATTTTTTTGGCACATATTATAAAGTAGTGCAAAAGGTAATGTTAGCCCAGGTACCACAGCAGAAAAGAGGAAATTGTGCGTAATGACGTCACCAAAACTATTTGCGTCGATGCAAGGGTCCCATTGATATAATATCATGGAACACCTCACGCTTTCTTTTTCAGTCACGATATCGAATTTAGCAGGAATAGAACATTTGATTATTTATTAACCGACTTTTGGACTACATTCGTCTATCCTAAGCGAAATATCTTTATTCAAAGGCTGAAAGCAAACTGGCAAAAGGGGTCAGAATTTTAACAAGTTGTAATTTCGAGGTTGACGACCTATAACTTTCTATAATGCTCACTTTGAACAACTTTTAAAGTTTTCGGAAGCAAAATTGTTCTCACTCTGACACCTTGGTAGGGTGACAAAGCACAAATCCCCATATCGACATCCACAGACGTGCTGACCTGGCAAGACAGTTCTGGCAAGTGTCAACCTGGTAACGGTTAAAACTGAGAGAAATTACATTTCGTTATGATAAAAAAAAGTACCGCCCGGCCACCAGACCTATTAGATTGTTTGCTTTTTTTGAACCAAACCCAATCACTAATGTCGTTACATCAATGCTGACCAGTTAACGGTCAGGTTTTAGTCAGCGATCATCAGATTATCGTACGCGTTTTCACCTTCACAATTTAAAGTATGACCTTGGAAAAGCCAGCATCAATGTTTTTTTGTTCTATTTTAAATCCATTCCCTAGTACCTTAAGCTGTTTATGGGACGCGGAGATCTCCCCCGCCCTCTCCAGAACTACTGAAACTCGGGAATAATCACTCACTGTGCAGCCAAAAAGGCAGTCAAATCGGACGAAAGAGAGAATAGATTGCCAAGCTTCGTACTAAACATTTAACATACACTTACAAAACTTCGCAAGATGATATAAAAATAATATTCGGCACAATTTTGCAGCCTTAGAAGAGTTTGGGTCCTTACGCCTTATGCTGTTCCTGCCTACGTTCATTCATCTTCAGCATACGCCTCAGTATTTCGACCCAGCTGCAATAACAATATCACCCCCCCCCCCCCCCATCCCTCCCCTCCTTCTCCTTTCTCCCTAAGTGCCAAAGATGTAGTCGCCCTGCTATAAGCGAAGAGAGCTATCGTCTTGAATAAAATCCGTCATACTTTTAAAATATATATCTGATCCTGCAGGTCCACGGTAAATCGCGAGGAACACATATGTAACCTATTGGAACATCCGGCGCTCCGAGCAGAGACAACACTATCAGTAAAGAAAAACTAGAATTGCGGAAATCTGAATCATAAAAAAGGTAGCTAAGGCGCAATCTGGGGTAGCCCTATATTCGACGGGTCTTAAACAAGTGGAGCGCCACTCCCAGGTTCAAATATATTTGCTGCGCCGCGTCTTTCCACCAAGTCAACTTCAAATCCTTGTCTCCATGAATGGACTGCTAGGTGTTGCGTTAATTTTACAGTACCCGAAAAATGAAGGAAATTTCTCCAAAAGTAAAAAAAAATATAAGAAATTTTTCGAAAACTTAAAAAAATTATTTTGCTAGGAACAAAGTCATGACCAATTTCATGATACATTTTTTTCTTCACAGTTTATTTCCCTAATATGATGTACTGATATTGTATACTGGTATACCCGATACTTACATTTTACATACAGACTTTCACAGGGGGTTTGAGGGCAAGTTTCTCTCATGATCTCCCACTAAATACACAACTGCTCATATGATATAAATTCAAAATGAGAGGATGCACAAGCTGACAAGATGGTGAAGGGGCAAGACGCTGAATCTAGAGCTCTCAAATAAAGATCATATATACCACCATTTTTATTTCACGCTGTTCATTCTTTTCACGTTAGTTGAATGTCATTAATTTTGTGACAGAATTTGTAACAAACTTTGAATTAAGTAATCATATAAAAATTCAAGTTTCACAGATACACCAACACTTGACTCCCTATGGAAGATATACAGTATACATGGAAGATATACCTATCTTGTGTTATTTATGAAACAATGGAAGCAAGCTTTTGATCAAACTGCCATTAATGTACCCACAATGGAACTGACCTTTTTGTGACTTCTTAAATTAAATGTAGCACCTGTTTTATCTTAATAAGTAGCTTCTTCTATCCAGAATGAGACTTGATTTGATCAGAATATCATATTACACGCTGATACACAACATTAAGCCTGCTTGGTGTAGTTAAATAACTTTGGTAAAGGTATATTTAATAAATAAACTACTTGCATGTAACACTATGTTTATAAATCAAAGGTTAGCAATCCTATTATTATCACTGTACGAAAATAACATATTCAGTTAATTAACCAAACTGCAAAAAAAAAAAAAAGAAGAAGAACAGGTAATATTACATCATACACTCTAAAAACACATTGATTAATTTTTAACCACGAAAATGTTAAATTTCAACCAGGATTAGTGCCACGGAGTCCCCAGCATATTCCTGGTTTTAATTACCAGGATTTCCTGGTCGATCATGCTAAAAACTGTTTCTGGTCATTTTGACCGGAAAATTCCATTTCAATTTTAGCAATGAATAGAGTTATTTTGAACATTTTATCCTGGTCAGTAATTTTAACCCAAGGAAATATCCATGTAAATGTGATGCTATTATCTAATATAGAACACAAATCAATCAACATTGAGTATTTTCGAAGGTAGGATGGAAAATCTTTTCGCAATTAAATTGCCATGCAGGTAATTATTGAATAGTACTGTACTGCTTCGTCCACTGTATTGTAATGTAGCTGTAGCCAAACAAGTATCAAGTCTAATGTTAAGTAGCGACATCCCTTGGTAGATGTTTCAGATAATATATTTGTTATAATTAACTGTATGGTCATTTAATTCCGAAAAGAAACGACAGATTACCTTGAAGAATACTTTGTAATGTTTCCAGAAGCATTTTTTTGGTTTCCTGCAACAAATTTAATGGAACTTTTCTTTTTACCGTTCCACAGCTATAGCCTACAGCTTGCACGTGCGCGTGAGAATCCGGGATGTTTATTACTTAACAACTTGACAAATCTCCGCGTTAACACTTTCTTGGTTAAATGTCGACAATTGCTCCAGGTATTTACCAGCCAGTTTGCAGTCTAACATTTTTTCCTGGTTAAAACAACCAGGAAAATTTACTTATCAAGTTACCAGGAAAATCTAACCAATGTGTTTTAAGAGTAGTTTTTGTACAGACGATCTCTTTCATTGAACGCATGGAATTAAAACTATTTAGACTTTAAGAGCAACAAATTATCATCTAACAATGACTATTGGAAGTACAATCGTATTAGACAATGACATTTTTAAGCTTTTAATTGTTTTTAATTTATCCCCACTATATTGAATGTAAGTAAAATAAGGTGTACATCCAATTTAAATGAACCTTAATAAAAGCTTATCAACCCCTGTTACAAGTTCAGAAGAGAGTTAACATATTGGATTTTATTAATCACCAAATCGATTTTAAAGTGGTTCATTACCATATTTGTCATAAGCTTTATTTGGATTTGGTGAAATGTGGGTAAGATGTTAGAAGCCCTGATATGAAGGAAATGGGGATACACAACTATGCAAAAGGATTTTATAGTATGACACTAAAATAGAAGAACTTACAGTGAGGTGGAAGAAAAATGTCATGTTGGATATCCCATTATGACCAACCAGTGAGCATGATGCAACTGTCTGAATCTGAATCTGAATCGGTTTAGTCGGCAAAAATCCTTCAAGAGGACGAACGCCAACCGAGCGTAAAAAGCATAAGTAAGAAAAAAAAAAATGTTGTATTGTACATTGAGAGGATCAATTGATTGATTAGTTTATGAGAAACTTAATGAGTTATGTATTTTGAAGGATCATGATCTGCTTCAGAACTTTGATATTCTTCGAAATCGCGGCATATATATGCTAATCATATTTGTTCGCGCAGCTTCCGTAACATTACACTATCATATTAGACGCTACGCAGCCATTTTTGCTATGTGCATGTGATCATTATCGGAAAACGCGGTTTGACCCTCAATATATACAATGCACATCACGTACGTACACAGTGATAACGATATCATGAACGTTGCTGTTGACATGTGCAGAATGCCGACAGCTAGATTAACTATTGTTTGGCCGTAACGTCTTTTACCTTAACCGAAGGGGAGGGGAAGGGGGAGTTTATATTGTGCGAATATGGGGAGAGGAGGAGGATGGAGGGGGTGGCGTTCGGACCCCTCACTTTTTGATGATTGATGATAACGTAAGCAACAAAAACATTGAAAATTGATCATTAATTCACCGGTATGTTCCGTGCCAATGTTGATTCACGCATTCCTAGTTCATATATAATGGTTCGGGGCGACTGTCAGTAAAGCGACCGTTTCACGTCTAGCACTAAAGGTCACTGCGCATGTTAGATCTTTTTATCGGTTTTATGAAAAAACAGACTGGCCAACCACAATCGCGGGCCTGGCTTTTTGTGCATATGAAAATTGTCTTACTGAATATTCAACATCCAGCTTTTCCTGTGCAGTATTTGAAGTTTCCAAACGCACGCGAAGCTTGAGTTTGTGTTACAAGTACGCGGGAAAGAGCGAAGACTTATAGGTAACGTTGCATTGTGTATGGCTAATTTAAATACGAGTTTCTCGAAATCGACAAATATAAAATTCGTCGAATTGAACTTGCTCGGACTGCAGAACTGTACTTGCCAGAAAAATAGGTTGGTTCATATGGAATTTAAATGTTGTAAACGGGCAGATGAGCCTCATCTTTGATTTAATATTTCAAGCTCTCCATAGATCGACTGGCATGACTAACTGACTGACTGACTAGCATGTGATAAGGAACCAAATGTTGTGGAAGATGATGTGGAAGATATTGGTAAATGTTTGAAATCGTCATGAAAATGAATAATTAAATGTGGAAAGGTACAGTTTGAAATTGTACACATTTGTCTTTATATTAGTTTAATGTAATTTGTATGTATTGTCAACCATTGTCATCTAGGAAAGAAATTTTTCACCTTCTCAATAATCAGCCTACACATTGGATTTGAAATTGACTTTGTTTCATACTACTTTCAGCTCTAATGAAGTTAGCCCACTTCTTATCATTAGCTGATTATTCTTAATTTTCTCTTATACAGTAAATCAATAAAACGCCATTCGAGAATTGAATACCATAAAATCTTATCACAAAATAAATTTTGTTTACAATAACGTTTGTTTTCCCCTGGGAGATATACCGGTATTGATTTAATTTTTACGTTGAAAATACATTAAACAAGATTACGTCACTCGGAGCACGGCGTTTACGTTGCCAGGAATGGGGGATTTAAGTTGCATTAAATTACATTTTTACGTTGTAAACATGTTAAACATGGAGTTTATGTCACCTATGACACGGCATTTACGTTGCCATGAATGGGGCATTTGAGTTGCATTATATTACATGTTTAGGCTGTAAAACACGTTAAACACGAGAGTTTACCTCACCTGGAGCCCGGCGTTTCCGTCGCCCAGAGCAAGACGACTAAGTTGGCTTAAATATTATGTGAATCATTGTCACGGAAACACGAATATAAGTCGTGTTTAACAGGCGGTTTAGTTTCAGTGATGATTAGGCCAGTGTAATCATTCATTTGTTGTCGTGCCACAGGTAGGGTTTACCCACCATTCCGGCGTTGCGCCACTGCTAATCAAACTACTAACAACCTAAGCCTACCAAAATGTAACTCCCCTCCAACAAAAAGGGTATTATGCTCACTCAAAAACATATTGAGCTACTCACGTTTATGTTCTGGAATCACAACGATATTTGTAACCACCCCAAAAATATGTTGAGCTACTACATTATTGATGTTCTAGTTTTGTATTGATAGTAATAAAAAAACAGTGGTGTGTCTAGGGGGCAGGGCTTAGACCCCTAAAAACATAGCCCCTCCCCCTTGCCCATAAAGATAAAATGAATTGAAAATATTGTACTTCTGCGAAATGTTTATGAATTTTTCAAAAAAAATTTCGTCATTTTTCGAAAAATCTCCTTAATATAGGGGATATTTTCTTCATTTTAGTAAGATCTTTAATTTTCTTCTAATTTTAGGAATATTCTTTACTTTTCAGGAAAGCACTGTCAATTTCCATTTCTTTTTTAGGAACCATTGCGAAAATCGAACAAAACTTTCAACAATTTTACTTATTTTTTGATATGTTAATAATTTCACATCACTTTGTTATAAAAATAAAGCATGCATGCAACCGGGAATTAGGTGGGCCTCTGTCCACCCTAATCTGAAATCGCCCCTTTTGTATTTTGTTTTTTTGGAAAGGGGGGAGGGGGGGAGGGGCCATCATAAAAATAAAAGGTAGACCAGCCCTTTTTAAAGAAAAAGAACAAAGTAATATAGGTTTTAGTTTATTTTCTATAGAATAGAAAAGATTTTAGACTAATAAATAAAGACGATTTGCACCCTGGTTCTCCTGAAATAAATTCTACCCACGCCGAATTTGACAGGTTGGCAAAATTACAGTGTGTAAGTGATTGACGATAACAATTTCTTAACTTCGCTTTTGAAGTTCAGAACCGCATCCGTTGTCTGGTTGTAGTCAACATTAAGCTGTTTAGACCTTAGAATACGATATAGATGGATTTCATCACGTGACTAACTTATCTGGAAGCCATTTTGCAGGCGAGCGTCGTTGCGTTTCGAAAATTTAACAGTATCCAATTAAACTTCCAGCTATCAGCAGCGGAAAATGTGTAAGTCCATTAGCCACATTGTAGATGCAAGTTAGTGCCGTGACGTCAGCTGTAATTTTACCGTATTTTTAGGGTATTTGAAGTACCGTAATATTAGGGATGCTCCCGATCTGACATGGAAATGGAAAAAGTGCCCCTTTCTAAAACTGAAGTGCCTCTTTTATTTTTTGTTTTGGGCTCACTGATTCTATCTACGTATGTTTGTTTGTTCGTTTGAAGAGGGCTTAACAGCACCACGACAACGAGGGTCAAATTGTGCCTGAGAGGTTAGATCATTTCAGCGGTAGGAAGAAAAAATAAGAGTCTGAGAGAAGTACTGGAGCTAAGAGCCAGGAAACTGGGATTGACAGAGGAAGTGCAAGGGTGTTAAAAAAAAAAGGGTGTTAGTAGCTAAAGGGGCCAGGGAGGAGGAGCAAATGTGGTTGTGGAGGGGGGCATGATAAAGGAAGGAGATAATTTATCCGTTTTTCAAAATATATTTTTGAAAAAGCTCGGCTATGGAGTTGTGAAGGAAGCTCTGGGGAGGTGGTACAGAGCGCAGACAAGGAGGACGTTGTGGACTGGAAATTGTTGCAGAAGGGGTGGCCAGCCATTAAGGAGGTGGGAGTGGGCGAAGTGGGTGTGACCTATTGTAAGGCGGGTAATGTGGACGTTGTCTGTATGGGAGAGATTGTGGATTTGGTCGTAATGGTGGGCTGGATGTTATGGAGTTAATTGCCAATTTGGGAGTCCCGTGAGGTTTGCCAGCGGTCACGAACAAGCCGAAGCGAAGGTTCGATGTCAAAAAGGGTTTCTGGGAAAGGAGGTAAGGGGAGGTTGAGGGCAAGCTTGGCGACTGAATCAACTCTGACATTGCCGGTAATGCCAACATGGTTGGGTATCCAAAAGAGAATAAAGTCTTGTCCTGCATAGGAAGGGGAGGGAGGGGGAGTTTACGGAGGATGTGGGACGTGGGGTTATGCCACTAAAGATTGAGTAAAATACTCAATATAGTTTGAGGGCGAGCAGGATGGCCTTGGTCGAGAAGATGGACGAGTAGTTGGGGAGCCTGCTACTGAGGGTGATGTCTTGGATGACGGCAGCAGCAGCGGTCTTTTCGCCTTTCTTGGAGCCATCAGTATATATGGAGGTGTAATTGGTCTTTGATATGGTTGTGGAGGTTGATGAAGAGCCTGTTGGGGTGGGTTTGGGTTTTGTGGTGGATGGAAGGAAGGGTGGTGGCCCAGGGAGGAAAAGTGGGCCAGGAGAAGTGTTTTAAGAGTGGCGGGATGATGCCGTGATTGTGGTGGTCTGGTTTCATGGGTAAGCTGAAGGGAAGGGATGCAATTTTAGACCCATCAGAGAGGGTGGAGAGATTGGGATACCTAATGAGGTTGTAGACAGAATTTTGGGTGTTGGTGAGGGCTCTAGATATAATTATATATATATTTATTTGTTTGGAGATTGTTGGGGCGAGATGTGTTTTTACATTCTAAACACTTCAAAATCTACATTGATTTGTTTTCAGTTTAATTCAGGCTGAGCATCCATGGCTCGAATTCTATTTTGGCAAAATTAATTTCATCTCAATAAGCAAATTAGTTGATTCTTATTGCAAAAAAATCTGGTGATTCCAGAAAAACAAAAAAAACTATGGTTTTAATTTTCCTTTTATGGCATGAATATCATCATTGTTCAAGACATTCCATTGGAAAGTTTAAACTAAGTCTTGGCAGATCTCACCTTAATTCACAACATCCCTCCATGCCCTTACCATGTTCCAAGACGTCCACGATTTTAATCACTTCTTCTTTCAGTCCTTAAGTGAAAACAAAATCGCACGCCAATTTAATCAACATCCATCCACTCCTTCATTTCTGCCTTTCCCCCTTCCAATGCCCCAAATTTCAATCAATTTTTTTATATAGCAGTAACAATGATCTTCATCTACAAATACCCTCACTTTTCTGTTAATTCAAAGGTGCCACACGTTTGAATGACATTGCAAATGACAGTTTATTATCGCTAGCATACTTCATTTATTTTTGTAAATAGGCCTATATCCTCATGTCTATTAAAGGTAAATAGACAGGTAGCAACCGCTTTGCACAAATTAATACAATTGCCCTTCATAGACACTCGCCACAAACAGTTTCTTACAAAATCGATCCCTAAAATGGAAAAATCCGGCTTATTTTTCAGTTTTAGTGTCTCCTGGTCTCCAAGCTATGCTCATTATAAACTGTCATTACGTAGTTTTTCGTGACGTAAGGGTAGCACAGTGCAACATTAACGTTATGTGAAAGTTACACAGCAATACTTACAGCCTAACGTAACAAGCTGACAAGTGGAGTTCGCCAATCATAAAGAAATCCAGTCTTGAACTTTTCTGCTTGAAGTCTTGACTGCTAGAGTCGATTTTTCCTCTTTACCCACAAGAAAATGTCACCACCCAAAAAAAATTAGCATATAGCTAATTAAGCGATATTTTGATGTGGCACGCAATGAAAGTTATGCATGCAGGACTCGCCGTGTCCCTATACTTACGTCACACGCCTTAGTTAATTGCAAGTCAAATAGTTTCTTGGGGTTTAATTTTTCAATATCTCAGAAACGAGTGAAAATGTCCAGAATATTAAAGGAGTGGTCAAGCAAGTCTATTTTATATGAAAGAGGACTTTAAAAGAAACAAAATAGTCCGATAGTAAAGATAGCGTTCAAAAATCTTATTCCGTTAAGGAGATATTTAAGTGTAAAGTTTGGTATCATTTGTGTAGAAACGACCGAAACCACACTAGTTGTGATTTCACAGCCTAAGATTCCTCAGTCTTTAAGTATTCTATCATATTTTGTGCTGCGATTTTGTGGCTCATAAACCATGGGATATGTCAAAATAGTAAAACAATCTAGGAAGGGTATTTATAACATACTACCTGAAGAAAGTTTGAAGAACACTAATTTAAGTAGTGAAAAATTATAACAACTTTCTTTAAAATACATCAAACTTTTAAGTCTGACGCTGTGACGTCACAACTAAGTCTGATTTTAGTCGTTTCTACAGAAATGATACCAATTTTCAAAGTCTCCTTAATGGAATAACATTTTTCAATGCTTTATTCACCATTTTGATTCTCTCTTTGATAAAAGATGGACAACGAGTGGCCACACAATTACAATGACGGGGTCGTCGCCTGCGTATTCGTTCGACCCTTTCGAGAACACAGGTACGACGTACGGACGGACATAACATCGACCAAGTCAATGTCCACGGCCTTTGATCATGACCAGTTGTGGTTCACTGGCGTGTCTACCCAACCCAGGCTAAAACCCAGGGCCTCGTGGTCTGTAGATATATAACCGCTACATCACAGAACGAACATTTTTATGGCAAAATCGCAACCTGTCCATATACCTAAAAATCTATATCTTTATTGTTCATATATCACTCGGGGAACCATCTTTGTAAACTCCACTGTGACGGTGACATTGGATATCCATTGTTTATAATGTATGTATTATAATTATTTAAAGGAGAGGTATCGTCCCATGAAAAGAAGTGAACGCCGCCGAGCTGTTAACGTCACTTCCGGATTTCAGTTTTCCATTTATTGATTGTGAGAAATCCTGATGTTATTGATATTATGTGTAAACCCTTATGTTCGGTCTGGCAATCGATACAACAAATAGACGACCGGAAGTGACGTTATCATTACGACGGCGTTCACCTCTGAATGTATTTATGAGGCGATATGTTTCCTTTAATAAATAAATGTTCTTCACTAAGGTTTTTCATATAACCGCACTTTTTTCAAATGACCAGCCATTTAAATTCTCTCCAGGGTTGTCATATTGGCCTATAACCAGCCAAATATGGCCGTTTTGAAACATGTTTGGCCAGTAAAATTTGTTCAGTACCAGAGTACTGGCCACATTTCATTCGGCCGTTTTTAATATTTTGCTAAACTCAACTTATTCTTTCCTTAATTTCACTTTTAACTCATAAAACAATTACATATATTTTCAACTTTTGTGCTATCAAGAGCGTTGAAACTCCTAATACACAGTCAAATAATATTGGTTATCATTTGCTTTTGTGAAAACTTGTGTAATGCGAAAATAAAATATATGTATTTATCTTGTATTTTACATCGTTTGGTTACTTCTTTCAATGATTTAGTCAACTTAGGAAACTGATTTTGCCGTGTTTTCCCCAATATTTCAATGGACATTTGGCCGAAAAATGTGCGGCAAACCTGGCAACTCGATTGTCACCTTTCTTATCGTTTTATGAATATTTGATAACGTGTCAGTGTTTCATTTTTTGAGAGGCTTGTGCATACCACCAAACTGTACAAGCATACATAGCCCGAAATTGTATCCAAGAATACCTAACACAATTACCGCCTGCAGGACCGCGATTCCCGATGGGGAAGGAAGGTGGAGGGTGGACATTCCCACTTTTCCGTACAATTTAAAAATCAAAATAAGTACATTTTAGGGGAAATTTGCCTCTTACAAATTATGAGCATTTTAAAATATTCACATTAAGTCTGCCTACTAGTTTAAGAGGCGAAATCGTCATATGTGCACAATATTTAGAATTCCTTTCAAATTTTTTGATTGCTTGAAATTTTGCGGCGCGATTCGTTGTGTCGTATTGCAAGGTATATAGTTATTTAATACGCGTTAAAGGTAATTGCACGAGTTAGCCCAGTTGGTTACGGCGATCGGTAGCATTTTTTTTCTCTCCAATCAACAGTCGTGAGTTCGAGCCCCAGTAGAATCGTTTATTGCGACTTTTGCGTTCATCTTCTTCTTTTTTCTTTTCTCGGTAATTTTCATTTGGTGACTATTATTGTTGTATTATAATACTAATATTTCGCTTTGTGACAAAAACGCATTGAAAAAACAAACAAGTTTCTCGTCACATTAATGTAATGCACTGTGTATGTAACTCGGCACACACAACGTACATGCTAGTGTCTGGCTGTACTGTGGTACACACAGACAGTGGATCAAATCTTGCCTTCACAACCGGAAGTGACGTCAAAATATCGCATCCCCAATTTTATCGCATTTTAATGAGACGAGCCTCCCTCTTTAATATGCATGACATCGCAACCAAAAACAATAGGGCATATCTATGGCACGGCGTGCGCGGCACATCTATGTACCACATTATGAAATTAATCCGGTGTATCGTTCTTGATATATCGTGCTTAAGAGCTTTCTGTTACAGATACACTTGCATACACACATGCATACACACATGATACGCATACATAAAGGGCCTGGTAATAACTTTGGGACCAGGTAGTTGGCCAGTTGAAACGCCTTTTATGTGGGACCAAGTTTGTGGGACCGTGACCAGATCTGTATTTATACGATCAAAGCAATATTATTGGTACCAACGAATTGGTGCTCTACATACTGGTACTGACAGTAATTTGAGGACCGAGTAGTTGACAGTTCAAGGGACCGTATATTATGTACAATACTGCCTTATCAGCTAATGCACATGCTAAAAGCCAATTTGTCTGGTTATATACACATACTGGTCTATGGAGTTTCCTGTTAGGGTTGGCAGCAAACCAACCCTGACCTGTACATAAACTAATGTTTAATAAAGTTTTGGTCCCACATTTAATCACATACAAAATGAAAAGAAAAAAACCCATTAATCTTGGTACCTTTCAATAGGGCGACATACAAAATTCCACTGGCTCATAATTGCTGTCTTTGATGCTCTTCTCTATCCCAAAAACACACGCTGAGAAGACCCATAATTGTTGCGAGTCCATTCATATTAATAAAGAGCACGCTCAGGCCGGTGCAAAAAATGAGATTTTAAATCTGTTAATTGTAGGAACGGCTTTTGGTCCCACAACTTAAAATTAGTCCCACCTTTATTGGTGTGTGTGTATTCATCAGTTGGTCCAAAAAATAATGTAAAGGTGAGCACATAGATACATACATACACACGCCAGCATGACTAGGTTTCCTTATGCTATTAGCATCGAAACCAAAATATGTCTCTTCCAGATACACCTCCGGTAGCGGGGGCACGGATAGAAAAGGGAAGGGAGGGGGAAGGCTTCCCCCAAAATCGATTTTATAATTCGTTCAAATCCGAGGAGAAATGTCGAGAGGTAGACTGTAGCCTCCTCACAGTTCGTGGTGTCTGGCGCCGCCACTGCCCTCATCTTTTATGACAAACAAACAGACAAGATAAAACGACGAAAACAAAATTCCTGTATATATATGACGAAAATTCAACACTTATTTTTGTAATTTTCTGTTGCATTTTACACAGCGAGATAAACTTAACTAAAACAAAAAGGAATTAAAGGAATATTACATTGTATTTGAAAGAACATACGTTTAGAGCCAATTTAATACCAAAATTAGCTTGATATCATATTCCGTTCAGGAGATATGGATTTTTAAAGATTTCCCAATTGCATTTTAAAGTTTTTGTACAGTATGATGAATTTGTGTTTAATGATGCCACCGAGGGCTAGATTTCGGAAGGGAGGGAGGGAGGGAGGGGGTTCCCGGCGAAGGTTTTTTAGCTCTTAATAGTTACCTTGAATGCAGCAGCAATTGAAAAGTTTGTTTAATAATTTAGAGATTACGAAGGTGTACCCAGGCTCATTGCCTTATCGGACATAAGGACATATTGTCTGCTAATCAGCTAATGCGTTACTTGTCGGTAATGAAAATTAGCATACTTGTTCCAATTCATCCAAAATAAACGTATTTGAACAAAATATGTGGCGCTTAAATAAAGCCAAACACCAGATCGCCAATAATCGTGTTGGAATACACGCCATCGCATTAAATTTGCGATGACTAATGATTATTACCCACTTCACAATCCTACTTTCTTTCTGCAAGTGAATTAGGCTGTTTTATATCATAACAAAACATTAAGTTCAAAACGATTTCCATGCGTTGGCCGTCAACAAATACACACATTTAAGATATAATAATTTTAATGCCTTAAATGCTGATAACTATTCTAATGTCTCAAAGGCTGACACTTCAATGCCGTATTTGCTAATGACTATTTATTGCCTAAAACGCTGATATTTTAATGCCTTAAATGCCTTTATTTCGATGCCTCAAATCCTAACAATTATTTCAACGCCTTAAATGCTTATTACTTCAATCCTTTAAATGCTGACAATGATTTCAATGCCTTAAATTCTGACAATTATTTAAATGCCCTAAAAGCTACCAAATTATTTCAATGACTTAATTGCTGCCAATTAAATTACAAACGCAATTGCAAACGCAATAGAAGATTATAAGGCAGATGGTATAAGATATGATCAGACATTTTTGAGGTTAGTTGGTATCAGGTATGATACTAAGTTGCAACATGCCGTTCCTTTCACTTTGCAAACCCCTTATCAAACCACATTGGTATAAACTATACAAAACTATTAAATTAAGATTGTGCTACACTGGGTTTGGGGTACAACTCTTCCAAAATTTTGTTTCCAATTCGTTTCCCGCGTGTTTCAGACGACATGAGTAGTAAGTAAGGTCGCACGAAGCTATGTTTGTTGCATAACCAGGCCGGCTATTATTTGGTTAACTATGTACACTATTTCATGTCAAAGAACAAAGAGGGTGAACGGGGGCGTTTGGTGGCTTTTTGAATCCCCTGGAAATCTTGACTTAAATTCACATCCAAAGAGGTCCTGAACGGCAGGGTTTTCACTCTCGTGAGAATACATATATTGTTAACATGCTTGAAATTGCACGATGTTTGTGCGTATTTCTATTTCCACTAAATTATCTTCTAAGCTCGAAGCTTTGAGAAGAATTCCTTATTGTTTTTGCCATCATCCCGGCTGGAGCTTATTCTTTTAATCAGCTCTTTTTTTAAATAACCAATAATCTGTTGATTCTCTACATATATAAAGAAGTATGGTAAGCAAAGTATTCAAAAATCCAATTCAACTTTAGACAGAGACTGCCATCACAAACAATCGATATCTTCGATTTAATATATATAATATTATGACCCAGAAACTTCAGACCATTTTCACGAAAAGAACCCGAAATAGTAGAAAAAAACAAAACAAGTTGACGTCTTGTCTTGCTGCATCTAAGAAAAGAAACTGACGTCACACAAGATTCTTTATTTTTAGGCCTTGACCATCTCGTCACGCATGGCGGGAATCACACCTTTAAGGAAACATATTTCCAACAGTTCTTGGGCCGTTTTCGTCTTTGGATACTGACGCAAAGCCCATTTAATGTATACCAAGAATTCGTTCCAGTCCACCTGCCCGTCCGCGTCCATGTCAATTGCCATCAACCCTTTCTTTGTGTCATGGCAACGGTAACAGGAGAAGTAGGGAGACATGAATCCATTGTAGAACGAATCGTACTGCAGCATATCATCCTTCTGGTTTTCCTCCTTAAGATCCCATTCGTCCCACATCTTGCGGATTTCCCCGATAAGATACTCTGCATGCGGAGCGTTTGTCTTCATACGCGCGATATCGTCCGCCATTTCTTCAGTGAGGCTTCCCCCAGCGCGGTCGTACAGCACAGCAACGCCTGGTTTACTCATATATTCTTCTTTCCTTAAATAAAATACAATTAACATGAGGAAATAAGCATCTTTAGGAGGAATGGTCCATTTATCATTCATGGGTTTTGCACAAAGTCCTCCCAAACATATAATGTATATCTATATTTAGGCTCAGCCAATGACTAATCTGACTCGCATCACTGAACAGCAGTTAAGTGGCTTGAGCCCCAGATGAATGACCTGTTGTGTACAGTGTAACAGTAGCTGGTTGCTAGCAAGTGAACTGTGAATAGTCTATGAAGATGCTGTCAGTAAAGAAGGTATAGATTACCCCTGTGTTGTGTATGGTGTAACAATAGCTGGTTGCTAGTCAATGAATTGTCAAGAGTCTCTCGGGTTGAATGGTGTGGATTACCCCTGATTTTAAGAAAATCGAAGGTGTCGTATTAGAGGGGTCTAAAAGCCAAAAATTCTTAATGATAGACAATTAAAAAAACACAACATTTGATCATATTTGGTGACGATGACGAAGGTAAGAGGAACATATGTAGCCATACTTCGGTATGTATATATGTATGTATGTATGTATGTTTATTTGTGGGTGTGTTAATACGACAGAAATAGGTTTATTCAAAAGTTCTTCAGAAAAACAGCGAAGGTTCTTGATAGAACCCATTGCATACCTAAAGTGATAAAAGGTTCTTTTGATCAAAAACTAGTAGTACAAGTGTTCTTCTTTGTAAGGGTTCTTCTTAGAACCATGTTGTCATCTTACTACATGATTTTAAATTGGTTCACTTCTGTGAAGAGCAGCGCGCGCGAGATGCGCGTACCTCAAATTGCGCGGGAAAATCATTATTTGTAGGATATGTAACCAGCAGCGCGGCACAGATAAAGATAATATAATTAACACAAAAATTCATCACCAATCAACCATCAACTTAACCCACATTATCATAAAGATAGGCCTAAAGTTTAACATTTCTGTTAATAAAGAAAGTTTGCTTAATTACTTTACTGTTTTTGTAAGTTGTTTGTTACGTTTAACAATAGTCAATACGTGTTTCATAAGGCCAACCTAGCGTTAAGATAATGCTACGTGAGTGGGCTTGGGTCTAGCGCACTAACGCTGCCATTGCAGCTACATAGTGAAGTGGTAAGAGTAACACCATCACTTTCCGGCAATAGCAATATTATAAGGCCTATGTGTAAAATGGTACTTTAGAAAATATTGAGCACTCTCTTGCATTTTATATCTTACGTTGCTAACGTAAAAGAATCGCTTAAGAACCTTAATTTCTAAGAGTGGTATATAGCCAACTATGTAAAGTGAACTTGCTCGACCACTTAACAAATCCCTTGAGACAATTTGGGACGTACTACGCTGAAAACTTTTCAAAACTGATGTCCCCCCCGACTTAGAGCCCCCTCCACCCTCCCCCACCTTCCTTCCCCAACACTCAGAAAAGTGCGATAACTGGTTCAAAAGTTGCGACAGGCCACATTAAGATCTAAATGTCTATGCATTGGTCATGCATGATTACGAATTTGGGATTTGTTTGCTCAACCTATTTACCGCGTTGCTATGGTGGGTGTGGCCTATTTCCGTACTTGGGTGATTTGATTTTAATTTGATTGACATGTTGATAAAATAGTGTATGCTTTTATTACTTCTGATCAAGTTATTTTTTGGAATGTTTTTCCTTATGCTTGATCATTTATCCGGCTTTGGTTTTACATGGTTGACGCTTGTGACCCTTTTGACACCTTAATTATTAAAAGTATCTTGTAACATTGTATCATATCGTGTCCACTTATCAGCTTATGCATCAATCGCAATACATATCTGCAAACTAAATATTGGCTCGTGTCCATTTTCTTTTTAAAATGCAGTATATGCATTATCGATCAAGAATAACTCACCTGCCGCTACGTAGATCTTCCAAGAGAACTTCCTTCATCCTATAAGCCCGTTCTACCGTGAAATCTTCATGCTCACCAAAAAGTTGCACCAATCGCAAACGGATCATCTCGGGTGGTGACAGAGTGGAGATGCGCATTGGTGCTTCTTCGCCAAAAAAGTCAGCCAAATCAAATTCATCTTTGTCCAATGTCAGCCAGAAATCAAGCGCACGTGTCCCAAACAAGGGCTGCTTGTAATGAGGCATAGCTCCAGTCGTGATTTTCGTCACGTTGATGGCGGCTTTACGCAGATACTGGCAGTTGTATCGCTCCAGGACCTTCTTATTGCCAAGCCGGACAAGATTCATGAGAGTAACGCAGGAAGCTGCTTGACCCATTGAAGCACCTTCGGCACAAACACTAGCCCAGACTCCGTCAGCGCCATCCATCAAAACCTAAATAAAATAAAATAATTAAATATCGTAAACATATCGATGCCATTTATAGCAAAGTAATAATGTACGTGTCGAGTGGTCACCTTGGATGAAGAAAGACATTCAGTTATTGAGAAATGTCAGGATAGGGCTCTCGCCGCGCGTGGCTAATGGTCCGATTTTTCCCGAGTCCTTACAAAGTCGTATAATATACGGCGGTTTGACCGAAACCTTTTAAGTACCTAAATAACTACTATTTATCTGGAGTCGATCATTCTTTTCTTATGAAATATATCCTACAAGCAGGCCCGTTGGAAGGGTCACATCCGGTCTACGCCAGGATTATCATATTGGGGTGGGAAGGGGGGTGGTGGATTGAACTGAACCGAAATTTGTAGTGTTGTAGCAGGGAGTCGGCATTAGAATGCCAACTCCCTGATTGTAGTTGAGATGAAACCGAAGGTGTCATTTCGCTCGACTTTGTCGGCGTGAACTTTAGGGGCCCGATTAAGGGCCCCTGATGGGGTCCAGGGCGGTAGGGTCCAGGGGCGGTAGGGGTCCAGGGGCGGTAGGGGTCCAATGGCGGTAGGGGTCCAATGGCGGTAGGGGTCCAATGGCGGTAGGGGTATAAGTGAGAAGCCCCCAGTAGCTCTCGCAAAATTGACATTTCAAGGGCAAAAACATATTTCACAGGGCATAGTAAGAAGTTGTATGATACAAGTCAAAATTCATGTCACAGAGAGCTATAATACACCATATACAAAACACGCAGAATGTGGAAATAGGTTTATTGTTTACGTTTGATTAGGTTTATCGTCACTCTTTGAAAAATATGGGTTGTCTAAAAGAAAGTTTTCAATAATTTACTACAAACTTGTTAACTTTTTTTAATGAGCCTGTTCTGTATCACGTGCACTCCGACATCCATCCACCTCCTTCTCCCTTCTCTCCCCCTCTGTGTGTGTGTGTGTGTGTCTTAGTTCATGTATTTAAATACAAAATCGCACAAATGTTGAATACATTATTACCGAAGAACCCCAAAATGGGATTGCACTGTATATGGCTATTAAGTTAATATAGATGAAGAAAAAACAACCACAGAGCATCGTTCTGATGAGTATTTCTATAAACTCATAACAGAGGTCACAAAAAGTAGCCAGCAAAGCTGACCTTGATTGTGACTTCACTGAGAAACGTATTTGACGCAAGAAACGACTACCAAGTGAAGAATCCTTGATGAATTGCAGGATGCTACAATGAGGTTCAAAGCAATTGTATTTCTTTTCAGTATTGAAACATGTTTAGCACAATTCAAAAACCGCTTTAAAAAAAAAGGGGGAAAAAAGAAGAGAATTGCTTACATCATTTGACATCCTTACACCCGCAGCCATACTCCAAACTGAAAACGGACATAGTGACAAACTGAAAACTCTCACAGAAACGTACGGACAAGAAATATGCGGAATTTTGCCGGACATTTGACGTCCTTCAAGCACCTAAAGAATTTGAAAACTGGTAAAGCCATGTGGTGAATAATAAAGCAGATATTTTCCCGACATGTCCGAAAAAATATGAGAAAGTAAACACGAAGAATTTATTTCAGCATTTGTATACAACACACTTGTATCACACATTCCCAAACATCTACAAGTTATATCAGCTCTATCTGACACTGCCATCAACCACTGCTTCAACAGAGAGATCATTTTCAAAGCTTAAAATAGTCTAATCAGAGAGTTGGCATTTGTCCAATCATATCTCCGGTCTCCGATGTAGTTCCTGTGGTTTCCACTAGACCCAGTAGGACACACAGCGAAGCCGTGACGTGAAAGTTGCCTATATTTTGAAGCAGACCAAGTGCAGTTGATGTTACAGAGCCTTCTGCATCAGATTCAGCTATGTGGTCCAGGGTGATGGCGATGGCGGGTAATGTTGCTTTCTTGACGCCTTCAGTATCACATTGGCTCGCCCATCTGGCATCCAAAAGCCCTTTTAGCTTACATGGTGTTTTTGATTTCGCTGATGAGATTGAAAAATTGCATGGCGTTTAGTCGTGAAAAATCATTTTAAATCTTTCTTCTTGCAAAGCCCTTTCCTAAATTCTGTGCTTTTGTTTGACATGGTCCAAGTGAACACATTCTTCCTTAAAAGTCGGGCGTCATTTCATGAACATCAAGGTGTATAAATCTTGCAGGGTCGTTGGGGAAGCATTGATCCGATTTTTGTATCTTCCAGTGATGGAGATGAAGGTGTGTTAAACGTATGCCTTGTAACCAGGTAGTCGTTGTATGTGGTTGAGTAGCTTTTTCACTAAGTTCATGCTTTAGGTTGAGATTCTTGCTTATTTTCATGGAGTAATTGTTGTGTGTCATGAACGAGAACTGGAGAACCAACTTCATCAAATGCAACTGTATCGGTAGTTTCGAAAATTTCTTGCACGCCCTCACTGAAAACTAGAAGGTGATGGTATTTGTGCTGAGTCTTTGACTATAGTGGATGATGTAGCTGAAAAAAGCCACATTCTTAACTGGCCATATACTAAAAAAGCCACATTTTCAACTGGACATATGCTTAAAGAAGCCACATTCTCAAGTAGACATATGCTAAAAAAGCCACATTCTTAAATGGACATATAATCAGCTGTGAATCTCTTTGCCATAGTACAAAATGGTAAAGCAACTACATCTAGTTAGGAACTGTATCGCTCTTTGTCCATGTGATATTTCTTATTATGAAATCATCATCGAATTGCACCTTGCAGAGACTATGACTTTCGTTCAAAACTTTTTTACAATTCATTGTGGCAAAGAAGTACCAATCACCTGAGAAACAGGAAGAATTAAATAAATTTCTAATCAATTATCATATACAAATATATTCAGGAAGTGCCGTAATTCCCTGGGGAAGGGGGAATATGTCCCCAACCCCGCAGAATCTAAAAGAAATCAGTAGGCTTACATCTTGTGGAAAACGTGCTTTTTTCTCATCCCCCCCCCCTCCCTTCTTTTTACACACACAAACACACTTTTTTGATAAGAGAAAGTTATTATTTGTGATTGGACCCTTAAGTGTAAAAAGCAGCAAACTTAGCATTATTACATCCAACTACATGCCCTCCTCCCCTCCCACACACTCTTTCCAGATCAGAATTACGGCCCTGGTGATCTGGGATCAGGGGTGGCGCCAACTAGGGGTAAGAGAGTCTCATTCCCCTTCCCATCATTGAAAATAGTCCTGTACGCTTATGTCCTTCAACAACGATTTTATTTCAATTCAAATTTCCTTGATCCAGCCTGAGGATTTCAGCGGCAGTTTTCCACCTTACACAGCCCGACAGCACATGGTATTGTTATTTATTCAGGAAGTCTCCTAGCAAACTGCAACGGATGAAATTACTAGATATCCAGCTTCTTTTTTGTCCCATGTATAAAGTAATTGGGAAGGAGATGACATAAATGTCAAGAATGAAATCAGGTATATAATACAATCTTGATAGTAATGAGGAAAAGTTAAACCTCACTTCTATTGGTTGAAAGTTCAAGTGTTTTCCCGGAAAAGTCCATTACAAGATTAGATACGATGGTTGACTGATAACATGTACGCGCACGCATGCTCACTACATGCACCTGTCTCTTTCCTTTGGTTAAAAGGAGATTGAATACAAGTTGGTTTGGACAAAGCTGTGTCTACTCTGTCATAATCGTTCATCCGAGTTGGATGAATGAATATAGCGCCGTGCGAGGGCTTATTTATGATCTAGGGGGCTCTTCTTCGTAATGTTCAAAGTAACAGCCTACCGTAGTTATGATCAACTACTTGTCAAAATAACATTTTATAACATGATTACTGGACACTTGGCACTAATCTCAACCGACACTATGACTACTATACCGCATGCATATTCATGATGTTGATGCTAGTGTACCGATAGCACCAATCTGAACCGACGGCACCAATCTGAACTGACGGCACCAATCTGAACTGACGGCACTAATCTGAACCGACGGAATAAAATCTGAAACGATGAATTAAAATCTGAACTGACGGAATAAATTCTGAACCGACGGATTAAAATCTGAACCGACGGATTAACATATTGGTGGAGGGAGGTGGCGATCTACCCTCTGGCTACGCCACTGGTCACATCTCAGGCGGCCCTTAAATGGTGAAAAGCCCCCATGACAGGTGAGAGGATTGCACTGGTAAATAAAGTTTCCATAAAAAATTGCTGCTAATCGGGAAATCCTATCCAATTCCCGTGAGATTTCCGTCATTTTCGGAAAATTTCCTTTAATTTAAAAAAAAATTGGAAAATTTGTCTTAAATTTTGGCCGGTTTTTTAGAATTTGTGGCCAACTTTCGGGAAATTTTGGAAATTTTGGCCAACTTTCGGAAATTTTTTTGTCACATATTCTACTTTAATTTCACCTCCCAACCGGGCAGAAAGCATGCAATTGCGAAAATGAAATCCGCTCGAAGAGGAGAGGAGTGGGAGGGGGGCGGGGGGGGGGGGTGTTCCCTCTGTCCCACGTCCTACGCCTCTGCCTACCTGAGAGAAGACTGAAGCTTTTCCAGAAGTGGGATAGGTTAGATGTTGCCAAGCACTTCTTCCCAGTGAATGTTTTACCTAAGGAATCCTTACTCTTCTACCACGAACAAGTATTATGCAGGCTTAAGTGCGATGTACAAGTGTTAAATTTTAGAATTCCCTACCTATTACCAATAGAAATTCATTATCGCTGTACTAATTTAAAAAGAAACTTAAAACCTATCTGTTAAATAATACGCCCAATTAGATATGTATCCTTTCCATATATACCATTTCGGTTCGTACCGGAGATCAGGGGACTCATAAGTCCCCCGATTGGCATTTTTATAGTTAAGTTTCAGTCATTGACGCTGATCAGTCGTTTAATTAAGGTTTGTAACAAAGTTTGCTTTGTTCATGTTCAATTTCGCGAAGTAAAACAACTTCGTTACTATCACACAGTTATTACTATATAATTTTCACAAATCCTCAAGTTATTTATCATAATTTTAGAAAACCTTGTTAAAGCGCGACTGCCTAACGGTAACACATAATAAGAGTCTATCACTTTTCTTGAAAACCGCATGGTGAATTTTCAAAGCGCACAATTAAAAGATAATTCATATGCCGTTGTTTAAAATCGTGAAGAAAAATTTGAACCCTTCGCAGTGGTTGAGTTCCCCGCGCTTGAAATGCGTCTGATTCTTATGTTACTTCTAAACAAACTTTGAATTTGGATAGATGCATTGTGGGAGACTTCTGTAAAGGATCCCCCGATCGGAAGAACACAACTGTTCTCCTGATCGGGAGTACGAGCCGGACTGTATGCTATCCGATTCTTTATATGTAATCTAATGTTTTGATTTTCTTTCCTTTTGGGAAGGGGTGGCTTATGCCACCACGGGATGTGTATGGGATTTCTTCCTCTCTTCTTGTATTAGGGGCGTGAAGGTATACTGGGCGGGTGTATGGGAGGGGGAGCGGAGGGGTTAGAGTTGCGTTTCTATTTACTATTATTATTCATTTCCAAGAGCCAGACTAGAAAAGATTATTTATTTCTAGTCTTTCTTCTTTCAGTTCGTTACCACATCACATGCTTATAGCACTAAGTGTGTGTTCTATACTCTTGCTTCTTGTGCAAACTTATTGTTATGATTTATGTATATTGTTGTTGTAAACTGATCTGAAGATAATACAAAATAAATCAAATCAAATGTCAGAGCTCAATCCATCTCCCGCTTAAGACAAGGCCGAGACAGTTTTCGTAGCTCTTCTGCCATGTGCTGAGAAGTTCAACGCCAAGTATAATCGACGTACTGAAATCACTCTGGTAATGCGTTCGATTGATAGATGTAATTTTTTGTTATTGACATCATTTGATTTTATAAGCCACTGTGTTAACATGAAGATTATAACAATTTAGCAATATAATTTGAGGATCTGGTCAAAACATTGTCTCAAATCATGACAAGACAATCAGTAATTAGTTGGGAATGCCAGACACCACTGGCCAGGGGCTAATTAATTCCTACTTCACGTTTGTGACTCCCATGCTTCCTGGTAGGCCTACAATGCACCTGAGAATATCTCATCATATATTCATCATAATAGTCCACCATTATCATACACACACACTTGTATTCGATTCACAATGGCTCATACAGCTGTAACATCATGGAAATTGTCATATCGTTTCACCACAGAGGTTTTTTTCTGAAAAATCCACCATAACACATCGAAACATTTCCTCAGATCTTCTTAGTTAATGCGGTTTTGAAGTAAGGATCATTTTGGCTTCTTTTTTTTTTTATAGGCAAAAACGTTTCTAGATAAGAACTTTTCTGTAAAAAGTTTGCTCGTCTCGCTGCGAATTTGTGTGGAAAATATCATATACACAATGATATTAATTATTTTTAAGTTTTAGTCCATTTCAAGGACATACTGGTATATTTGATGGTAAATTGACACTCATATCATATGACCTGGCCAGTTATAAAAATTGCATCTCACACTAAGTCCCATACGACATCCCATGTCCCACATGGCATCCCATACTATGTCCCACATGACATCGAATTCCATGTCCCACATGACATCGCATTCCATGTCCCACATGGTACTCCACCATATCTCCCACGTGGCATCCTACCCCATGTCTCACATCACATCCCATCCTATCCCTATTCCCACGTGGCATTCCACCATATGTCCCACATCCCATCCACAAGACATATCTCCCACATGGCATTCCACCATATGTCCCACATGACATTCCACCATATGTCGCACATGGCATCACCCACATGGCATCACACCCTATGTCCCACACTGATCCTACATGTATGTCCCACATTACTCCAACCATATGTACCGCATGACATCCCTCTCTATGTCCCACATGTCATCCCTCTCTATGTCCAATATGTCATCCCGCCCTCTGTCCCACATGGCATCTCTCTTTATGACCCCATGGCATCCCACCGTATGTCCAGCATCAGTGGCTTCCAATCTGATGTCCCACAAGGCATCCCATAATATGTCCCACATTGGTATCCCTCCCACTGTCCCAATGACATCCTACTTTATGTCCCACATGGAATCATGTCCCATGTCCCCCTACCCTATGTCCCACATAGCCTCCTACCCTATGTTACATATGGTATCCCAACCTATGTCAAACTCGTGTGTTATTCGTGGCATGATCCAACCCCATGTTCCACATGGCATCACGCCACATGTCCCACATGGCATCCCAACCCATGTCCCATATGACCTCCCATGTCCCACATAGCATCCACCCCGTGGCATTCCACACATGGCATTCCACCCTATGTCCCACATGGCATCCCACCCCATGTCCCACATGGCATTCCACCCCATGTCCCACATGGCATCCCACCCCATGTCCCACATGACATCCCACCCCATGTCCCACATGACATCCCACCCCATGTCCCAAATGGCATCCCACCCCATGTCCCACATGACATCCCACCCCATGTCCCAAATGACTTTCCATAGGCTTCATAAGAAATCTCATCCTAGCTATGAAAGTCCCTGATTGAGCATATTATGTATGGAAGTGTCAGTACATATAATAACTATGCAAATGGCCGGTTGAATAAGAACAAAAGGCGGGAGTCAAATAATTATGCCTGATATAGCCCTCGGTGTATACCACATAGTATATATTATATCATATGTCCAACATGGCCCCCATCCATGTCCCACATGGCATCCCTTCCTATGTCCATATGCAGTCACATTCTGTCACATTCCCTGACTAAGCATACTAAATAAAAAAAAGTCTGGTCAGTTCATATACTGTAGCAACTTTATGCAAATGACCACAATAATAAAGGCGGACTTTAAATAATCTTGCCTGATACAACCGTCGAGCCCAAATATTTATAATTTTAAGAATTTTAAATGTCCAGTGCTACGAGAGAATCACTTCAGGAACTCTGAAGAATATTGAAAATTAAATCATTTTACAATTATCTTCTAAGGAAATATCAAATGTTTTGTAGACTTTGTAAGAAAACTAATCTTTAATCTTGTCTTAAGTGTCTCTAAAAAACTAACAATTTTGTAAAGAAATTCTAACCTTCCATAAGGATATCTGAAGAAACTTTTGCTGAGGAACTCTGATGAAACTTTAACATTTTCTAAGGAATTATAAAAAAACTTCAACATTTCTGAGGAAATCTCAGGAAAATCTGTGGATGTCCGGACGGTCAAACGGACGGAATCGCCATTACATAGGTTCAGCATTATGCTTCGCATGCTCACCAATATATTATCAAACTCTTTTACAATTAATAATACAATAACATTTTACGTTCTATGTTCTTCGTGTACACATTACAAAGTATATGATTTGTTCGATAGACCTAGTCTAGGCACTACGTCACGGCAATTTTCATATCCTTTGGCTTTGCTAGAGGTTTAGCATTGTTTTCCCCCAAAACTTTTTATTCACAATCCGAAAATGTTCCTTTATCTCACACTTTACAAAGTGTTTCTTCTTTTTTAATAAAAGGAAAATAAGGAGGGAAAAAAAGAAATACATCAAGAACTGTACAAAACTCTTCAAAAAGATATAAATTGAAAGAAGGTATCGCATAATACTTTAAAGCTTTGCAAAGTTTTTCAACTTCCGGTCGGTTCTGACAATTAAGAGTCTTCGAACAAGTTCGAACCCATCAAAAACTAAGTTTTAGGATCTAGCGATATCTACAGCATCATACAATGAAGCCGGTTCGTACTCCCGACCGCGAGATCTCGGAATTCGCATCAGGACATGCGCGGTACGAGTCAATTCAACAACGAAGCTTCGCAGTAGTCTTTGGTGTAGTCGCTTTATGTGTGTGTTATTTCTTAACGTTTCAACAGGACTAATAAAGGATATAATTGAATAAAAACAAGTTTTAGAATTATGAATATCGAATGCCGCAAATTTTAAAATGGTTAGTATTTTACTTGTTAACTGTTTAACCAAATGTGATGAAATGCTACTGACATTTTTTGTCAGAAGCATTTTCATGGTTTTGAAGAGATTTTAGAAATCTTATAGGCCTAGCAGATTTTTCATAGGTTTACAATGATTTTAGAAATCTTATAGGCCTAGCAGATAGATGGGTGTTTCCCATGAACGTCAATAGAACTTTAATAGCCCTAAATGTAAAGCAAAGAGAAGCTTACATGGAGAGCAGTTGCGTCACAGTAACCCCACTTTTCGTGTACATGGACAAGAAGATGACCCTTCCAGTTATGTTCGTCCATGATATCCCGAATAAATCTCGACCACATCCCGACTTCTTCCGGAAGTGTCTTCCCTGGCTCCTCATACATCAGACCGAAAAGGCGGAGCTCGGGCGGAAGCTTACACATGTAGTCTACAAACTCGAAGAGACGATCGGCGTTGTCTGGCATAATCTCCGCGATGTCCCGAAAACTTACGAGCACCTTGGAATCTTTATGGAGATGTTCATGACAAAACTCGATCCACTTTCTGACGAGCTTGCAGAGGTCGTTAACGGTAATCTTCGTGAAGTCGTAAACAGAATCTCCAAGATCTACTTCGAAGATCACATTCCACAGACCTGCTTCTTCCATCTTGTAAAGGCCAACGGGAACCGTCTCCGTGTCAGGCAGACGGTTTTTCACCGCTGCAAAAAATATAAAAAAATAAGTATAAGACAAGTTAATACTTATCTAACATATTAAACTTATTTCACATGTTCACACATATATAAAGACAAAATAAATATAATCCATCACGTCAATGACGTAGCCCTTAACACATTGTAAAAGGAGATTAAACAGTCCGGTTCACACTTCCAATTTTGGATATCTGAAATTGTATTGTGGATATCAAAAATTGTGGATATCAAAAATTGTATTGGATATCAAAAATTGTATGGATATCAAAAATTGT
>JAIGNY010002056.1:455000-495000 GCA_020152595.1 Chiridota heheva
AATTCCCTGCATAAACCTATATATTCCAGAAATTCCAGTATGGCCTTTGTTTGTAACACACAGTATCTAACCGATTAAAAGATAAGAATGCATTGCTTTCAGAGAGATATCAAATTTACAAACATCACTGACTTGTGAGACCATGTAAACAGTAAATAGCTCCATGTGAGACTAGATTAGTGCTGAATTCTGCATGCAACTGCTTAGTGCATTCAGACATGATGAATAAACAGTCATTAAGGGGTTTATTCAACTGTGTGCAGTCCTAGACAGATCAGCCATTTGATCTGATTATGGTACCATTAATAACTCCATGATCTGAAAAACCGACTTGCAAACTTTTTTGAACAAAATTTGTATCATGTGATATTAAATTTCGGATATCAGAAATAATTCTACATAAATGCAATTTCAGATATCCAGAAATTACATGCACATGGCCAACATACAAGGTCAATATATTTCAATTCGTGTGTTGTTATTTGTCGAAACACAGTGCACTTAAATTAATAAGCCAATCATAATCGTTTTGGAATAAGATGTACGCCGCCACATTTTGATCACGATAGATGGCCTTTAAGCCATTTTAAGGCATTAAAAAACTAGAAAACATCTTCAGACCATGCTTTTTAAGTGAACTTTCTTTTCTGCTAATGCGAATTTAAAACTTTTCAAAATTTGTGTTGATTTTCAGCCATTTCGGGGCAACGAAAATAATTTTTTCAGAGCTCCCGGGGGCTGCGCTTTCTGGAACTCTACCAAGGTTTCGCCCCTGGACGCCGCCCAGGGTCCCTTAAGATATGAAAGCGGCTACAGCACGCTGTTTCGCAGTTCGGTACTACAAAATGTCTGGTGATGCCACTGGTGGAGGGGGTGGGGGAAGGATCTGTTCCCATTGGCTTACCCCCTCCCCACCCCCTGCGCTCAAAATCCAGTTATGCCCATGGTCAGACTTAACATCTTCTTTAATCTTGAAGGTGTTTAATTTTACATTTTCCTTCACGCCTCGCATCAATTGCCCTCGGGGTGATTGTGGTCGCCCAGTTAAATTTCCCTTAAAAAATTTAGTGATCCCCACCTCCAACAATTAATCCAGGCAACACGACGACGACGACGAGTGAACACACAATTACAATGACGGGGTCGTCGCCTGCGTATTCGGTTATGATAGTAACAATGCTATCACGAAACGCTTAATACGACCCGGACGAGAACACATGTACGACGTACGGACAGACATAACATCGTCAACCAAGTCAATGCCCACGGACAGACATAAGATCGACAACCAAGTCAATGTCCACGGCCTTTATTAACCAGTTGTGGTGCACTGGCGTGTCTACCCAACCCAGACTTGAACCCAGGGCCTCATGGTCTGTAGACAGGTATGATAACCGCTACACCACAGTCTGATAAAAACTTTCATAGCAATATTTGCGTGATAGTTATGAAGTTGTTTTACTTTCGCGAAATTGAACATGAACGAAGCAAACTTTGTTACAAACCTTCAATAAAACGACTGATAAGCGTCTATGACTGAAACTTCATAATTAAAATGGCGGCTTCCATATATCACTGTAAGCTCAGTGCGCATGCTTAAGTCTCCCGATCGGGGGACTTATTGAGTCTCCAGATAGGGGGACTTATTGAGTCTCCCGATCGGAGACTTATTGAGTCTCCCGATCAGGGGACTTATTAAGTCTCCCGATCGGGGGACTTATTGAGTCTCCCGATCAGGAGGACTTAATGAGTCGTCCGCTCGGGGTACCTATTGAGTTTCCCGATCGGGGAACTTATTGAGTCCCTCGATCTGGGGACTTATTGAGTCATACGATCTGCGGTACGAACCGAACTGTGTAGGGTCAACTAGTTAGGGAGAGTGGGTAGTGGGAAGGGGGTCGGTAAAGTTCAAATCTGGTATTCCCCCCAATAGGAATAATTATAAACATTGTTTTGTTGCCATACATTTTTTAAGGAAATCTTTGGAAAATAACAACAGTTTAAGTACTTAAAATAGAATGCTAACTGGAATTCGGCCCGTATATATATAATGGATAGAAAAATTATAATATTATATCTATAATGGATAAAAAATTATATATACATATATATATATATACATATATATATATATATATATATATATATACATATATATACATATATATATATATATATATATATATATATATATATATATATATATATACATATATATATATATATACATATATATATATATATATTTATATATATAAGGAATATAATATAATTAATGCCTTCATAACCAACGAAAATGTTCTAAATTAAATACAAAATTTCGAGACCCTGTCTCTTAGTCAGTGATATAAGAAATGATGTATTATAACACGGAGGTAAAAGAGAATAACTTAAAAACCTCCTTAAAAATACACGGGTCATTGGTTTGGAAGCTGACTTACAAAGGAGTAAACCACTTAGAAATCATAAGTCCCTATTAAGCCTATTGACTTTGAAGTTTTTTATTCAACTTAAAAAGCTGACTTGCAAAGGAGAAACCACTTATGGAAACATAAGTCCCTTTTAAGCCCTGACATTGAGTTTTTTAATCAACCTTAGTTTGCAAGTTTTGTAAGCGGTATCTGAAGGAAAGCCGGATTTTATTATGCAGAAACAGAAGTCGGATATGGAGTGTTCGGGAGGGGGGGGGGTTGAATTGTTGGAAACCGGGTAAGCCTTGATTAAAGAAGGTTGTTGCGATTTTGATGTTTGTGGTTATTGAAGTGTAGCCTTCAAGAATTTTTAGTTTCGCCTATGTAGTTACCCATGAAACATCGGTTACTACCGCAACAATCGGTTACGCAACAATCGGATAAATCACCTCGGTCCAGGACCTACAGTGCGTGCTTTGGGTCAAACAAAGAGCGTTCGGGTGGAAGCAGGGAGTTATTAAGCAGGAACTTGTTACTTTAGCTAAGCTAGCAAATGATCCAGCAATCTCACACGTGATTGTTTGCATTTTTACTATCGTAACCGAATACAGGCGACGACCCCGTCTATTGTGTGTAATTCGTCGTCGGCGAAGAAAAACACATATGGCAACCTTCACTACGTTTTTAATCATTACACAAAATTTCTGCTTCACCACATCTTCTACACAACGAGTAACCAGGTGCCTGACGGTCTTGAATAGTAGTAAACAGCATCATAATGGTCACTTAATGAGCTATAGATTAGAATGGTAATGTACAAACATTGTCCAAAAGTCGGGCAATACTTATTCGTCAAGCCTTTACAAGTCTAGCCATCGTAATCAATGAAGTGAAAACAGACTTATGACTGAACAACAATCAGCAAGTTCTGTGAACTTGTGATATGCAAGCACAGGAAACGGTAAAAGAACAAATAAACTGTCGTAACCCTCAGGATACGACAGGACTAGTCGTGTAATCTACATGCTCAAAATCCGCCATCTTTGATACTTTTGCTTAAAACTCTTAGAATAATTACACACGTTCCATAAATCAAACTAATGATTTTGTAAAAATAAAACTTGAATAATTTTACAAAGTACTTAAAAATCTATTTATAGTCCTAATTACAACTTTTGTTGGGCACTAACCATTATCAATTCGGTTCGTACCGCCGATCGGGGGACTCAATAGGTCCCCTGATCAGGAGACTCAAGCATGCGCACTGAGCATACAGTAATATATGGAAGCAGCCATTTTTATTGTGAAGTCATAGACGCCTATTAGTCGTTTCGTTGAAGGTTTGTAACAAAGTTTGCTTTGTTCATGTTCAATTTTGCGAAAGTAAAACAACTTCGTTACTATCACACAGTCATTGTTAAATAATTTTCACAAATCTCACAAGTTACTTCTTATGGTTTCAGAAAACCTTGTTAAAGCGCGACTACCTAACGGTAACACATAATAAGATTTCATCACTTTTCTTTAAATTCTTTAAAAACCGCACGGTGAATTTTAAGAGCTCACGGTGAAAAGATAATTCAAATGCCATGGTTAAGTTCCCCGCGCTCGAAATGTTTTCGATTCTTATGTTATTCCTATACAAACTTTGAACTTAGATAAATGCATTGTGGGATACTTTTGTAAAGGATCTCCTGATAGGGAGAACAAAACTGTTCTCCTGAAAGGGAGAACAAAACTGTTCTCCCGATTGGGAGAACAAAACTGTTCACCTGATCGGGGGTACGCACCGGACTGATTATAGAAAGAGGTGAGCAAAATGTGGCAGAATAAAGATTTTTTCTAGTCAGTAAGCTGAAACAAAGAATCCGATATTGTAGATGCTGCGGAAAGTAAGGCTATTATTTTGCGCGGTACAAGAACTGCCAACATCCTGCACTGATGTGCCTCAACGCGTCAAAACACTACGTCATTTGTGAATGCATTCAGGGAGTTGTTTGTTTGGACGTCACTGTTTGGACAAATCACTGATGCATAGAACTATAGAATGGGGCGGGGAAAGGTGGGGCGTGGAGGGTGGGGTGGGGAGGGTGGAGGGTGGGGCGGGGAGGGTGAGGCGGGGAGGGTGGGGGGGAGGGTGGGGCGGGGAGTGTGGGGAAGGGCGGGGAAGGGGATGGGGTCGTTTTTGCATAATAGTGCTAAAGTTCTTGAAATTCCAGGTTCTTATTATTCTTCAGATTTCAAAAGGGCACATTCTGAACAAAAGGGGTGCTCAGGAATTTGTACAGTTGAAAGGGGGTTTTCGTATTTCGTCTGAAAACACAAACAAATCTTAAAATTCAGGGTGCTTATTATATTTTTAGATTATAAAATTGGCACTTCCTCAACAAAATGAGGTCGTTTACTCGGATGAACCCCCCCTAGCTACGGGCCTGCTAATCAGTTATCTTTTAATTGTAAGGTAAAATGTCTATTTTAAAATTGTATTTCTTCAAGAAATATTGTAGGGTGGGGACCATGCGCGCGCATTGCTCTGATATCATAACAACTCCACCGTCCGTTGTAGATTGCGGTCCAAACTTATACAGTTTTTGCCCAAGATTTCCTCAAAAACCCATGAAAATTTCGCAGAAGTGGAAGAACCAATTTCTGAAAATGAAGAAAACTTACTCCCGAAAATGTTCCCAATAAGCGCGGCCGAAAAGGTAAAGATCTATTATAAAATTGTATTGCCAGATTTCTTTAAAATTATTGTGGGGTGGGGACTATGCGCGCATGGGCCTGATATTGCAAATTCACCTCCCATTCCAAAGCTGTTTCGTTTTATGCTGTAGACTGTGATCCAGACTTGAAAGATTTGGTGCAAAATTAACGATAACTTAGTCGATACGATTACAAAAAAATGTCATTTTCTACACATTTTATGCAATCGCGGTCTATTTTGATGTAGTTAATTATATTTATGACTGTTTTTTTTTTTTTTTTTTTTGGGGAAGGGGTATGATATTTTTAGGGAGACTAAAAGCGCCCAATAGCCCTATAGACATGCCACTGCTATCCATGTACAAAATAATTGCCACGACAGCCCTTTTCAAAGTGTGTTCTTGTTTATTACAAAACTTACATATGGTGAAGTAAAATACGAACTATTGAATCGTACACGACCAGAAAGAGAACAAATTACTCTTTTCGAAGGCCGAATGAGCCAGTTTGATTGAGAAACCAAGTTTTTTACTGTAGCTTGATGGTGAAGTATAATACGAACTATTGAATCGTACACGATTAGAAAGAGAACAAATTACTCTTTTTGAAGGCCGAATGAGCCAGTTTGATTGAGAAACCAAGTTTTTTACTGTAGCTTGGGAAGGCTATGATTTTGAAAGCAATTTTCCTATGATGAACCGCGAGTGTGGAGATGATCAGCAAATTATCGTAAGGTTCCTATATGTTTCAGGAATTTTAACGAAAACATAAGATATTTTGAGGAAATTTTCGGGAATTTCAATAGTAATAATGATAATAATAATATATAATACAAATGATTTCTAATGCGCACATATTCACTCTGAAGAGCACTCAAGGCGCAAGTAAGATAAAACAAACAACAAAAACACACACTTTTTTCTTTTGAATAAGTTGGAAATTTGTGAACTCTTAACTGATACCTGGATAGGCGTCACAAAATTCTGTCTCCGCAAATTTAGTGATACTTCTTCCCCATAATAGCTGATATACAACTGGATATACAAGACCGGATCACTTTCATCAGGCTTATCAAACAGCCCAAGCTGCTGAATTTTCTTTGTGCAATATTTCTGACTTTTTGGAAATTTCCGCCCGGGGTAAAATTATGAATTTTGAAATATGTTGGACATGGTATTTCCAAATTCCATCCCCTATCGCTGCTCCCCAGTAAAACGCACGCCCTATATCTTTACTCCTGACTACTATTTCCTATTTTGTGTCTCGCCCCCCCCCCCCCCCTCCATACACACACACACACACACACACACGCACGCACACACACATTTGTCTCACGATAGAAACATTATTTTTCATGACAAAATGTTTTACTTTAAAAATTAAGCTTAAAATTCCCGTATTTAATAGTCTTACCATCAGTCACTTCAGAAAACGCAAAAAGCCCGGTACGATCTTCGCCATTTGCAACCAGTTGCTTCATCCAAACGTCATCAACACGAGTCATGTGAGAGAATGACGCCACGATGATGTTCTTGAAACCACATTTCTTCACTTCTTCGTATATCTGGTACTTGCTCTCCAGCGTGTGTCCACGCAGCTGACCCACTGTACTCTCGCGGATGGAATTATCAAGCACGAACACATCTACCTCTTTAAGGGCATCATATTTTTCAACCGCTTTTTCTACTTGTCGTTTGTACTTCCTTGCAAGTTTTTTCACATTTGTTTCCTGGTCCATCTTTGGTCTAAAAGAAAAAGAGATGCAATCAGAAGTAAGTCCAATAATTCTTGACAGAGAATCAAGCAAAGTGAAAACCAACAGATTGTGATGAATGTGATCAGTGCCAATACATACCACTCCCTTATCTATGTTGAGCTTGAAACTATCTGGATATGCCCGAAACACTTGGCTGAACACATTTATTTTCAAGAATTTAACAGTTTGTTCACCCTGGTTATATTTGGGAATAGTATCTCCATGGTAATACCAAAGCTCTTTGGTTATACTCAGTCACCCGTTCTGCGCATGCTTACATAACGCCCTAAAACAAACGGTAAATTTTATATTTTGGGGAGCCTTTCAAAGGGCCCAAATTGGGGGATAATGTGTTCAAGAAAGATGCGCGCTTCCAGTTTCATATGATGTCATAATTGCGGCTTTTTTCCATGTTGCCTATTTTTTCTGTCGCTAGCTTAATGTTTACTAACATTTTTCCCTATCTCGATTATAAAACAAAGCCAAAGCCAAATTAAGATATCCAGTGAGTGTTCTTTAAGGCTACAGCCAGAGGTCAAGTAAGGTCTGAAGGTCATAATGTTTTCTTTTTGATACATAAAGAAGGTACTCGATGAAATTTCAATTAGAACTCCCTGGAGAAATCAAGGAAAAGAACCTTTGATATAGTGGTTTCCTTGCAATTTAAATGAGTAACAATATCGTTAACCAGATCCAGTATAGCATCTACGACGACGAGTGAACACACAATTACAATTACAGGGTCGTCGCCTGCGCATTCGGTTATGATAGTAACAATGCTATCACGAAACGCTTAGTACGACCCGGACGAGAACACAGGTACGATGTACGGACAGACATAACATCGACAACCAAGTCAATGTCCACCGCCTTTGATAACCCAGTTGTGGTGCACTGGCGTATAACATCTACACATAAAACGCCCTTTTTATAGGCAAACTGATACGCATCACCTACTTCTTCAACTCTCTCCATCAAACGGGGCAATATAATTTTCTGAAGGCTGTTAAATGCAATACTTGCTAAATCTATCGGCCTATAATCATTTGCAGTTTGAGGTGTCTTAATTTTGGGAATAGGGGCTGTTATGGAATTTTTCCACAGCAATTGTATTTGACTCTTGGAAATAGTTTCCCCAAAAATGTATGTGTATAAAGGGGCTAAATCGTCACTTAAAAACTTAAAGACCCACCAAGGAAGTTTATCAGATCCGCAGGCAACACCCTTTTTGAACTGATTACATACAGATTCTACATTTAACTCAGTAATGCATGCATCTCCGTGTATTCTGGCAAGGAAAAATCAATGTCTTTGTAACGGGATTGAATAAAACGACCAAAATGTGTGTTCAGTTCATCCCCAAGAATTTTATCAATACAAACTGTATTGTTTTCATCTGGGTTTCTAACAGATTTATTCAAGCTCCAAAAAGAATTTGAATAAGCCTTTGTATTCTATTCCAACTCCCTGCTTTATGTGACCAAAGGTTTCACTCCTTACATCTCGTACGCATTTATTTATTGTCCTCTGAATCTTGATTCTCAAGCCTTTATTCCCTTCCTCTATCGCCTTTTGTTTGTCTTTTTCCAGTTGGGTAATTGTAGCATGAAGTAGTTTCTGTAAACTCATCAAGACTGTCCGATGATCGATGATTCTTTGTAGATATTCCAGTCGGTGATCTTAAGACTTTCCTGCATTTTCATTATATTTTGGTCTGTAAAATCTTTTTCCGTTTTCCTTCTACTAGGTTCAATCATGGAGCTATTAACTAAGTTAATAGCTCCATGGTTCAATTTACGGTGCTTTTCGTTGTATTTTGGCATTAGTAATATACTGTTATGATCAGACGTGGAGATGGGGGCTGTCTTCCTTGTTACGTAATAATCACCTTTGACATATACAGCATCCAGAGTTAAATTCGCATTGGGGAAGGTGACAAAATCTACTTCGTTTTTAAAGGACATTGTTTCAAGGAATCTAATTGTTTGCCTGTTTATGTCAACAACAATATTGAAATAGGTCCTGGGATTTTCTCTTTGTAGATTAGTAAGAACCACTTTAAATTCATTATCAGCTGTTGTAAAGTTTGATGATGGTCTGGTGTACACATTTATCATACCTGTCTACAAACCACGAGGCTCCGGGTTCAAGCCTGGGTTGGGTAGACACGCCAGTGTACCACAACTGGTTATCAAAGGCCGTGGACATTGACTTGGTTGTCGATGTTATGTCTGTCCGTACGTCGTACCTGTGTTTTCGTCCGGATCGTATTAAGCGTTTCGTGATAGCAATGTTACTATCATAACCGAATACGCAGGCGACAAGCCCGTCATTGTAAATGTGTGTTCACTCGTCGTCGTCGACACATTTACAATACCGAGTAATGTTTTGTGTCACTTGGTAGACAACGAGGGCGGGCCCGGATTGCGAGCAATTCAATATCTTCTGTTGACACTGATTGACATACTTTAGGGGTACATATTGTCCATTTCTTTGAAATATAAGTAATGAGCCCTCCCCCATTTGCTGAAAATTGCCTGTCATGACGAAACATGCAATAATCGTCAATTAGCAGCGCATTATCTGCTACTCTGTGTTGTGGCTTTTCATTCTGGAAAAGTTTGTCCAAAATTTGAAGGTCTTAAGGTAGGTCCTCAAAAGTCAGAAAGTTGGGGTTCTCCTGGACTGATAACGTCAAATCAATTATAAAATAAAAGATATGGTAAAATCAGGCAGCTGTATTGATATATTTTGACCTTTTTCATGAAGAGCCCGTTCATTCGCGGATACAAAGTGCGTGAAATTGTGCATTAAAATACTAATGAATGTATATTCGAGAGGGCCCATTTCATGGAACAGGAAGCTTAGTAGTTGAAAATTTCAGGCTGTCGGGCCGGGGTGGGCTGATCAAAATCATTCCACCGGTCCAGGTGCAGGACCGGCCTCCCGAGCCCAATTTTGAAGTGAAGACCAGTCCACATTATAATGCTGCGCCTGATTTACCGGCCTATACGGCTGGCCTCGGCCCACCTCGTGGGTCAGAAGCCCACCGATCCAGGATTGGCCTAGGTGACTATTCTGTTGGTGTTATAAAACTGTCTAATTTCAGCCTTTTCATCAGTCCGGTCCACACTCCCGAACGGAAGATCTTCCAATCGGGCGATTTTTGTCATTATAACCCACCATGCATCTTTCAAAAGAAATACGTAATGGTAAGATAGGTTTTAAGCCAAAGGTATAGGAAAAATGCATGCGAAATATTCTAATTTTATTGGTGAAACAAAACAATGAAATTATTTTCTCCATTTCCACCAGCACAAATTTGACTTTCACAAGGGAATTTTAAAGTAGGCCTAAATTCTTTTTAAAATGATCAACATTTTCTGAAGAGCAGATTTTAACATTTTAGTCTGCAGCAAAAAGCTCAAATTATACAGAAATATTAATTTCAATATAATTTTCAAAGTATAACACTTTAGAATGACAGATTTTGAAAATAATGATAATTATAGCCATGACAATATCAACAACAATAACAATAATAATAACAATAATAATAACAATAATAATAACAATAATAATAACAATAATAATAACAATAATAATAACAATAATAATAACAATAACATAACAATAAGATAACAATAGTAATAATAATAATAATAATAACGGCCCAACTTATTAGCAACAGTTTATATTAGGTTCACTCTATCTGTCAATCAGAGGACTGTTCATGTTAACTATAAACAATATTTTCAAAATTCCATTATGCTTACAGGATTGGAAATAAATGTTTTCGATTAATTAAATCATTTTGACTTCTTTTTGACAATAATCTATAGGCCCAATATCATAAGGGGCAGGGAACATGTGCAAACCCTTTCTTTAGGAACAGCTTTAAAGGAAAGGTGTCGAAGTCACGGTCTTGGTCGGGTCGCGGGAGGACGGGTCGCGGGAGGTCGGGTCGCGGGAGGTCGGGTCGCGGGAGGCCGGGTTGGTCTATTGTCTCGGAGGACAACGTCTCCGTCTCGTATGGTGTGGGCTCGGTCATGGAAGCTCAGGTCTCGACTACAACACTGGTATGGACAAGTAGCAACAACATGGCTGAAGATGGCTTGAAATATACTCAACATCATTAAAATAGCAAAAAAAACCTCATCAAAATTGATTATAAATTGATCATTTTACAGCATTTTGAAATTTTGTACTGAATAAGCATAAAATAATTGCGCAATACGTTATGATATTTCTTAACTTATTACTCGAAGGTCCAAGCCCCCAACAATTATGGGGACTCGGGAAGATTACAATTTGTCCCCTAATAATGACAGTCTGCCAAATTGATTTTGGGGAGTTAAGATTTCCTTTTGATTTTGAGGAGTTAAGATTTCCTTCACATCTTTTCTTATTCCAAAGAGATAATCTACGGGAAATTTCCTTCAATTTCGTAAAATTTGATTCAATTTTCGAGAAATTTGCTTCAATTTTCAAGAAATTTCCTTAAGTTTCGGAAAAGTTTCTAATGTTGCCAATATCTCCAATAATCTAATTTCGGTGGCGGTCAACATCCGGGCCGGAGAAAAATGACTCTTTTCTGTCATGGCCCCCAGGACGCGACAAGACTAGTATTGTAAACTCCATGCTCAAAATCCGCCATCTTTTAATTGAGAGCTATATTTTAAATTTTATTAAATGAAGAGAATAGTGACTTCAAATTAAGTGCTATTTATTGAAGGTTGTATTTTAATGGTTACTATGCTAAAATCAATTTCAGCTATGCTAATTAAGAATTGTATGACGTTTTTATTCGAAAGTCATGTAAATTGGCAACGTTGAGGAATGTAAACGAAAACTTCCGGTGCCAATCCAATATTTTAATAGCCGGGTCTAAAAAGTGATATGAAGAACGGTGTTATTTAGACAATTTTTACTGTTTCAGAAACAATAATATTTATTACTGTAACAGCAAAATATTTTTCAAAATTGAAGAGTCACAAAGAGATAGTGAAGGAGAATAATATTATTTGAAATGAACGAGGCAGTCTCACCTGATGTAGTGAGATACAACACTTGTAGGCACTACATGCTAGGGAATACTTGTAGCACTTGCATATAGCAGCCATGTAGTGTAGCCTATACTACGGTCGTACATGGTCAGAATGTTGACTACACCAGCTGCGGTTCTGAAATTTACCGACTAAGTTAACAGGTTAACAAATTGTTAGCGTCCATCACTACACACTGTAATATTGCAACCTGTCAAATTTGGCGTGGGTAGAATCTATTTCAGGAGAACCAAGTTGCAGATCGTCTTTATTTATTGTATCTATTCAAATTTATGAATCAATTGAAACCTATATAACTTTGTTCTCTTTATATGAGGATCGTGTCTAGCATTTCGCTTTTGAGGGGGCTTAATTCCTGGCTTACCCACCCCCTCCCCTTCCTCTTCCCGTTAAAAAAAAATGATGCTAGAACATTATTGATGTAGTAGCTCTTTGGGTAGGTATAAGAAAGGAAAGGAATACAAGTTTGATTAGCAGTGGCGAAACAAACGGCTGAGAGGGTGGGTAAACCTTACAGGCTCTGGGCAAAATCGATTTGGGTCTAGCCCTGAACAATGGAACCCAAAGCGCCATGGGTGTCGGAAGAGCTCGGGAAATTAGGAGAGAGCAGAAAATCCGTTCAAGGGCGCTTTATTGACAGTAATTGATGGGGCACTTCAATTTATTTTTTTAAAGGGGACTCTTGTCAGTTTTCGAAATTGTTGAGGAAACGTGCCCCCTGCCCCATGCACATATGGTTTGAGCATAGGCAAGATTTGGGAGAGGAAGGAAGCACTTCCCTACCCTCACTTGTCCAAATGGGTACTTTTGTATGGTGATGTGATGTAGCTTAGCGTGATTTGGTGAATCCCCGCCCCCCTAAAAAAAAAAAAAAAAATAATAATAACAATAATAATAAATAAACACACACTTTTGACTTTCCCTCACTTTCGGTGGGCAAATTCCGCCTATGGGTTTGAGATTCGGGAGCCAGGACCAATGTTGACAATTACCCATCAGGCGAATAAGTACTAAGGCTTCTCTTGAGAACTGCTGCTTAGAAAATTATTGGGGGTATGCCTCTCTTGCACTACGGCCCTCGGTGTCGGTGCCCCTGATAACTTATGCTTTAATGGTGTAAAATAAATACTAAATGTATGTAACAACCTTCACGCATTATGGAATTTGTGAGTGACTGGATTTCTATTTGTTTGCATTCAAGCTTCAAGAATTGCCTAAAATAATTTCAAATATATTTCAAAAGGGCGCCTCCTAACCGGCCCGCCCTTAAATTTGAAAGGGGCACCTCATGCCCTCACCCATACAATTTGAAAAGGGCACCTTCTTCCCCTTACTTTAGGGCCAGGGTCAGTGCCCCCTTCCCCCCACCCCCTTGCCTTCGTGGTTCCAATGTCGCTGCAGAGGCCAAAATCCCTACAGGCCCTCAGAACTCTAGTTGCCCCACTGCGTATTGGAGCTTTTAATATGTGAAAACTGTTTTTCAAGTAGGCCTATATGCCTAAAAGACTTAAGCCCCAACCGTTATAATGAACAATGTTTTCTTTCGAGTGTATTGAAATCATACATAATACAGACATACTAAACAGCAAAATACTGTTGTATAAAATCAAGATGCATCCCAGCAAGACATGATTTTAACTATGGCATATTTTCCTCATATTGTTAACATATTACCCATTCTGAGCAAAAAAATTTTTATCGCAATTAACAGATTAATGAATCACAATAGCATCGCACATACACTTACGTTTAAGTATTCATATTCAACTTTTGTCTTACTATTTTTTTTCTGAAAAAAATTAACAGCTGAAGAGGAACTTGGTCAGGATTTAAAAAGCTTTTTTTTTTCACCTTTGAAGATATAATGTACAGTAAGTCCTCTTGACATTGGAAACGGCTTTTAAAATATGAATCCTTTAAAGTTATCGATCAAGACGCTGGCCAGATTTAGAGACTTAATTCAGTCACCTACATAAGTAATACAATAACTAAAACGATTTTCAAAAAGTTCTTTTGAAGTCCTTTTCATATAAGACAGTTCAGACCCCTAGCTTTGCTGTTTTACAGAGGCGGCCCGCTCCGCCCTTCCGTGTTTCCGCCCTGCCCCATGGGGTCCGCCCTGCCCCATGGGGTCCGCCCGCCCCATGGGGTCCGCCCCGCCCCATGGGTTCCGCCCCGCCCCATGGGGTCCGCCCCGCCCCATGGGGTCGCCCGCCCCATGGGGTCCGCCCGCCCGCCCCATGGGGTCCGCCCCGCCCCATGGGGTCTGCCCCGCCCCATGGGGTCCGCCCCGCCCCATGGGGTCCGCCCCGCCCCATGGGGTCCGCCCGCCCGCCCCATGGGGTCCGCCCGCCCCATGGGGTCCACCTTAACCCTTGGGGTCTGCCCTGCCCATGGGGTCCGCCTTGCCCCTCATGAGAATTATTATATTTAAAAAAAAATCTTTTTTTTCTTCAAACTTAATAATCTTAATTAACCTCATAAATGAATGAATACAGAACACAGAATGATAGCATAGTTAGCAATTGCTTCTGTTTGTAAAGGGGCCCCTGGACTCCATGCCGAAAATACGCAGCTTTTCACGCGCGCATTAATGTGCCCCTCAACAAGTCTAGCATCCTGCCCCTATTTAAATCAAGCTAGGGGTCTGAGACTTACTTGACTGTGACCCCTGAATTCATCCTTTAAGAGATACCACCAGTCATAACGGTGAATTTATGCATCAGTTATTACAGGCTATTATAATATTCACTCAGGGAGTTGTTATTTGGACCCAAACAAAAGACTTTCTGTGAACAGCAACTTGCGCCAGGCGATGCCGGTGTTTTACACTTTGGTGATTTTATAGTCAGACATACTTAATTGCATTATATGGTTTAAAGCATGGAGATACTATTTGGGAATAGTATCTCCATTTTAAAGAGCCTATTCAGGCTAATTTCGCCATTCTTGAGCTTTTATTAGTTTTTAAACCCAAGTTATAGCCTAAATGAGCTATAAAATATACAAGAGCTATACCTCAATTTTATTACATATTGAGAGAAATCCCAAACGGGATATCAAGCTCGATTAGCATATGTGCAAGACGGTATTTCAATGCTCCAGCCAACGAAAACATGATCGGATTTATTTAAATCGGAGATATTCGGAGGTATTTGCCGAGCCAATGTTATTATATATGCTAAATTCATTCGGATTGCGCCGGAGCGGAATCCGAACGAAAATCGTGATTTTGGGATAGCCTCATATTAGCTGCTTAGCTCAAAACGAGCACTAGACTGAAAAGTGAAGGCACTCGTTTTTTGCGAATTTGACGGATATTTTTTATCCAAAACAGATCGATAAACTTCATGCCGTTATAGCCCACAGACGACATGAGGGCAAATGTCACTTTAACATTCATACTAACCAATTTACTTTATCGTTGCGTACTCGATAAGCATTCGATTTTTTAAAGACCCCTCTAAAAAACCGCCCTAAACCACCAGTATCAAAAATGTCAAAATTCTCTTGACTTGAAACGCCCTTATACAAGCGAGAGCCTATTTACAAGTACACCATGGAGCTATAAACTGGAATAAACTCATCCTTAAGGTAGCACGGAACTAATTATTTGCCTTATTGAAACTTATGATGAAAGAGTCAAGTTTCGGTATTTCTTGTACCAGAAAGGGGAAGTTTCGCAAACTCTTTTTTTTGAAAAGTAGCATCTAATATCTTTTAAATGATTGTATGTTTAATAGGGGTTGACCCGAGGTTTTGGACCTTTTTTTCTTCTTTTTTTTTTTTTTTTTTTAGGTTGAAGTGAAGAGGTGTCATACACCCTCACCAAATAACTCAAATTTTGTTATAGGTTCATGGTACAATAGTTCCCCATGAAATAAGTTTTAAAACAAATCTCGTCAAGTTTGGATATGCATAACCAAGACCTATCCCTTCTCTACCATTCCTGAAATTTGCAACTTCTTAGCTTTCTGTCCCATGAAATAGGACCTCTTGAAAATATTTTTATTAGCCTTTTCTCTAGAGGGTTCTCATTTTGGGCTGGCGCAGTTATACCTTATTAGTACTGTGCTACCATATGTGACAATGACACAAACTGTTTGACATATTTTACCGTATAGTTCAACCGTATTAGTTCCGTGCTACCTATACACCTCTTCCAAGAGATAGCAGGGAACTAATTATTTGTCCTATTGAATGAAACTTATAACGAAAGAGTCAAGCTTTATGTCTTTTTTGTACCAAAAAGGGGAAGCTTCGCAAACTTTTCCGATGCTTTCCAAAAAAGTACCACTTAATATTTTTCGGAAGATGGTATTATCCAATAGGGGTTGGCCTGGGCTTTTGATGGGTTCTCATTATAGGCTGGCGGAGTAATAGCTAATTATTTCTGTGCTACCAAGAACCAGGGATCTGACATGTTACTGCAAAAACACTCACCGCAATACTATTCCATATATATACAATTTCTACACTTCCCTGGGGCGAAGTCTAATACTCATTCCGTACATCATCTGTACATTGACGTACATTGGTTCTAGCTGGGACGTTCTCTATAATAAATCAATGTCAAACTAGAACGGTAAATACCGTCATAGTTCGCATGCCCATGCAAACTGACACCCATATTATATGACCCAGCCAATTATAAAAATGGCATCTCACAATAAGTCCCACATGGCATCCCATGTACAACATGGCATCTTACCCCATGTCCCACATGGCATCCCACCCCATGTCCCACATGGCATCCAACCCCATGTCCCACATGGCATCCCAGCTCATGTCCCACATGGCATCCCACCCCATGTCCCACATGACATCCCATACCATGTCCTACATGGCATTCCACCATAACTTCCACATGGCATCCCCGCCCCTTGTCCCACATAACATCCCATGTCCCACGTGACATTCCATCATATGTCCCACAGGGCATCCCATCCTATGACCCACATGGCATTCCACCCCATGTCCCACATGGATCACATCCCATGTCCCAAATGACATCCCATGCCTTGTCCCACATGGCATTTCACCATATCTCCCACATGGCATTCCACCATACAGTATCTCACATGGCATTCCACCATATGTCCCACATGGCATTCCACCATATGCCCCACGAGGCATCCCAAGCTATGACCCACATGGATCCCATCCTACATGTATGTCCCACATTAATCCAACCATATGTATCACATGACATCCCTCCCTATGTCCCACATGGCATCCCTCCCCGTGTCCAGCATCAGTGGCTTCCCACCTGATAATCCGCATTGGTATCCCACCATATGTTCCACATGGTATACCTCCCAATGTCCCAATGACATCCTACTTTATGTCCCACATGGCATCACATCCCATGTCCCACATGGCATCACATCCCATGTCCCACATGGCATCACATCCCATGTCCCCATGGCCTCCTACCCTATGTCCCACATAGCCTCCTACCCAATGTCACACATGGCATCCTACCTTATGTCACACATGGCATCCTACCTTATGTCACACATGGCATCCTACTTAATGTCACACATGGCATCCCAACCTATGTCACACTCTGTGTTACTTGTAGCATCCCACCATGTCCCACATGGCATCCCACCATGTCCCACATGGCATCCCACCCCATATTCCCACATGACATCCCATAGGCTCCATAAGAAGTCTCATCCTAGCTATCCGTCCCTGATTGAGTATACTATGTATGAAAGTGTCAGTTCATATAATAACTTATATGCAAATGATTTGTTGAATAAGAAAAAAGGTGGGGTCAAATAACTATGTCTGATATAGCCCTTGGAGTATACAAATATGGTAAATATATGGTATTTATGGTATGGTATTATATGGTAAATATTATGTCATATGTCCCTCATGGCCCCCATCCATGTCCCACATGGCATCCCTCCCTATGTCCATATGCAATCACATCTTGTACATTCCCTGACTAAGCATACTAAATCAAAAGTCTGGTCAGGTCATATACTGTAGCAACTTTATGCAAATGACCACAATGATAAAGGTGGAGTTTAATAATCATGCCTGATACAAATGTTGGTGCCCAAATATTTTGAAATTTTTTAAGGATTTTAAATCTCAAGTACTACAAGAGGGACTTGATGATCTCTAAAGAATATTGGAAAATTATATCATTTTACAGTTATCTTCTAAGAAAATATCAAATGTTTTGTAGACTTTTTTAGTCTTCAATCTTGTCTAAATTATCTCTGAAAAACTTAAACATTTTATAACGAACTTCTAACCTTCCATAAGGATATCTGAAGAAACTTATAACTTTTTCTTAGGAACTCTGAAGAAACTTTACCATTTTCTGAGGAATTCTAAAAAACTTTAACATTTGTGAGGAAATCTCAGGACAAATATGTGGACGGCCGGACGGTCGAACGGACGTAATCGCCATTACATAGGTTCGCATGCGAACCAAAAACACCTTATTCCGAGAATCTCGACAAGGTACCGACAATGTACCGACTGGTAGATAATATTACTCATACATTTTGAGAAACCATACTGACAGGTGGGTGATATTAAGATATTGGAGCAGGGAGTGGTTGATTAGACCAGGGAGTTGTTATTTGTCCAAATAACTCCCTAATTTGGACCAATAACAACTCCCTGAACAGCTGGACAGAGGGTATAACCTGCCGTAAAATGCTATACTGGAAATTGATTTCCCTATACTTACGGAAGCCGAGAAAGTTGTTGAGCGCACTGAAGTGACGGCGGTGCAGTATAGCCGCGGTGCATCAACATGTGCACAGCGGCGTCATGAAGTGACCGCAGTGCATACTAAGTAGCCGCGGTGCGCACTATAGCCGCGGTGCGCACTGTAGCCGCGGTGCCTACTGTAGCCGCTGTGCCTACTGTGGCCGCGGTGCCTACTGTGGCCGCGGTGCGTACTGTGGCCGCGGTGCGTACTGTGGCCGCGGTGCGTACTGTGGCCGCGGTGCGTACTGTGGCCGCGGTGCGTACTGTAGCCGCGGTGCGTACTGTAGCCGCGGTGCGTACTGTAGCCGCAATGCGTACTGTAGCCGCGGTGCGTACTGTAGCCGCGATGCGTACTGTAGCCGCGGTGCGTACTGTAGCCGCGGTGCGTACTGTAGCCGCGGTGCGTACTGTAGCCGCGGTGCGTACTGTAGCCGCGGTGCGTACTGTAGCCGCGGTGCGTACTGTAGCCGCGGTGCGTACTGTAGCCGCGGTGCGGTGCCGCGGTGCGTACTGTAGCCGCGGTGCGTACTGTAGCCGCGGTGCGTACTGTAGCCGCGGTGCGTACTGTAGCCGCGGTACGCACTGTAGCCGCGGTGCATCAACATGTGCACAGCGGCGTCAATGAAGTGACCGCAGTGCATACACAGTAGCCGCGGTGCGTAGTGTAGCCGCGGTGCATCAACATGTGCACAGCGTTTCAACGAAGTGTCCGCGGTGAATATGATAAAGCCACCAAAGAAAAAATCATGTTAAAAATCCTCAAACAGATGGTCTGATCCATTATCCCCATTCATTATCCCAATTCCCTGTTGAATGCTAGGAACGAATTCCTATTAAGCCTGTCTCAATGAGTTTCGGATTCCTGGTGAAATTAAAGTTAACATCCCTTGATAATTTTCACATTATCCTAGCGCGGGTGAACTGTAAGGTTTGTGGCATAAAATAATACCCACACCCTAGATCTCCATGAAATTGATTGCGTAAGATTTGTTAACATGGTGAATGATTTCTTAATCCCTGAACTAATCCTTTCAAGCACCAAAGCGATGTCCCTTTTGGTGCGATATCCCATGGATTCTCAGTTGATAGCTCCATGGATATCCCAAGCTATTTTAGTTAGCTTGTGCCTAAAACCGGTGTAACAGGATATTCTGCTCCTCACAGATATCATGTCCGGCCAAACAAATTCCCCTGGACAAATTCTCTCAGGAGGATCTGTTCGGCAAGACAGATTTTCTTTATCATTAGTATAGACACTGTTTCCAAGCTAAACTTGTTTCAAAGCTTAACTTGCTAAGCTTGTCAATATATTATATTTTTTTTTTTATATATATATATATTTTTTTTTTTTCTCAATACTTTTGCTACGCTCGGTTGGCGTTCGTGTCCTCTAAAAGGATTTTTGCCGACTTAACCTATTCAGATTCAGACACCGCTTAAAAACATGTTGTTCAAATTTCAGACTAGAAATTCACGCATTATTTCACGCTGAAATTTGAACAACATGTTTTTAAGCGGTGTCTGAATCTAAATAGTTAAGTCGGCAAAAATCCTTTTAGAGGACACGAACGCCAACCGAGCGTAGCAAAAGTATGAGAAAAAATAAAATATATATATATAAAAATATAAAATATGTTGTTAAGCTTAGCAAGTTAAGCTTTGAAACAAGTTTAGCATCTACATAATAATTATTCCACAAGAATAACTTTGCTTCGAAGGACATTTCATACTCCTGGGAGACGCTGCTCTTAATAAAAACTCCTTTGTGTTGGGGAAATCAAGCATATGGGTTATGAACAGCTTGCTTGTATGGAGTGTTGAACAGGCCACAGTTTTGTGGTTTGGGAATTAGAGAAAAAGATAACTTGTACTTAAAACCGGTATTAAAGTAAATTTTAAACGGTTTTAAAGGATTAATTCAGGGGTCAAGAAAGTTTATCTTATATGGAAGAGGCCTTCAAAAGAAACAAAATATTAAAGAATGCATTCAAGAATCTTATTCTGTCAAGGATATATCTAAGTTTAAAATTTGGTATAATTTATGTAGATACGACTGAAATCAGGACTACTTGTGACGTCATAGCCTTTAGATTATATGTATTCTATTATAATTTTTCCTGCAATTTTGTGACCTAAAAACCATGAGATATGTCAAAAAAGTAAAAGCTGAATCTAGTGGGGTATCAATAATATAACACTTCAAGAAAGTTTGAGGTAAAGTATTCGAAGTAGTATAAAAAATAAATAACTTTCTTTTTTTTGGCTAAGAAACTGAGGAAGAAGACTCAAACTTTCCATAGTAGTCTTACTACAACAGTCATTTCTACACAGATAAGATATGAGCTTTAAACTTGAATATCTCCTTAACGGAATAAGATTTCTGAACACTTTCTTTTTAACGGAATAAGATTTCTGAACACTTTCTTCTTAACGGAATAAGATTACTGAACACTTTCTTCTTAACGGAATAAGATTTCTGAACACTTTCTTCTTAACGGAATAAGATTTCTGAACACTTTCTTCTTAACGGAATAAGATTTCTGAACAATTTCTTCACCATTTTGTTTCTTTTGAAGTCCTCTTTCATGCTAATCTTGCTTCATCACTGAACCAAGGATGTTCAAACATGGTATTTTTAAAGAAAACTACGTAATTTTTCTCGAACTTTTAAAACTTCCAACTTACATTTTAGAATCCACCTCAACATCCTCCATCGTCTTGTGATGCTTTTTGTTTATAGAAGTTTGGGATGAAAAGACTATGAGCAAGACGAAGATTGGGACATTGAACAAGTTTGCACACAGCAATAGCTCTGTATGGACTGATGAAGTAGTGAGAAATGGGAACTTCTCCAACTACAGACGTGGACTACGTTCCATACATTCGAATCTCGGTATTCATTTGCATAACAAAGGGATAACTTGGATCAAGCTCCCGACAAATTCTTACATTATGCATATGTACCACCTGCGAATATCTGTTGTTGGGTTTTGTTCTCATTAACTCACTGTTGTATAACGAGAAGATAAAAGCAGCTAAACAGTAACATTTAATGATTAGTGGCGGCGCCAGGATTTTGATTAGGGCAAGCTTTTTCATGGGAGGGGAAGGAAAATTGAAATTAATTTATTCTCGATATATGTCGTATGTTCTGGGGGGAAAAAGTGGCAAGGTGATCTTGTGGGGGAGAAGGTGGGGGTAGTGTCGCCACTGTTAAAGGTGGGACAAATTTCATCTTCCTCAGTCAATAGATACGTTGAGTGTGAGCAAGCGGCATCTTATGTCAAAAAGACATAGCATGGCAAGGGGTGTAGGAAGCTTTGGAAAAGTGGGGTGAACTTTCCAAGCATATGCACAGATGCATATGTCCGCTCCCTCTGTCTGTAGATAATACAGTTAAGTAAAAGAAGTACTTCATTTTTAGAAAGGTGCACTTTTTCAATGGGAATTCGCATTACCCTGTACACGAGACTGGCAAAATCAACAGTTTCCTAATATTAAGTCAGTAATTAAAGGGCAATTCGTTTTGAAAGGGGTATTTTATGATAAAATTTCTTAAAGTGTGCGCACCTTGCACCTTTCACAATAATCAAAGTGTGCGCACCTTGCACCTTTCACAATAATTAAAGTGTGCGCACCTTGCACCTTTCACAATAATTAAGGGGCACTTTTCATCCTAAAGGGACACTTTTCATTTTCAAGGGGCACTTGTCATTTTCAGAAAACTAGGGGCACATTTCCTCCGAACTAGGGATGTACCGGATATCCGGTCCGGCCGGATAGTGAAAAAATCCGCTTCCGATTCCGGCCGGATTTGCAACAAAATCCGGCCGGATCATTATAAAATCTGGCTTGATTTTATTAAATGTGGCTTTCAGTTTTAGCCCAAACTTAGGGGGAAGTGTACACAACAAACACACTATAAAGGCATATCAAAAAATGATTCAAAACATTTATGTTGCAGTTACTTTTATTAAATAACTTGTAATGAGATCATTCAATCTTTTACAGCGCCATTACACCTTCTAACAAATTGTAAACTTTACCTATGATATTCTCTCTTTCAATAATTCATTTTGTTAATGATTTCTTTTTTGTCATGGATAAATCCGGTCCCGCCGGATTTCATTTAAGATCCGGCTAAATCCGGTTCCGGCGGATCCACAAATTTGGATACGGTGCATCCTTACTCAGACCCTCGTCCCACCCCGTAGGTTCTTACACTTATGAACAGATGAAGAATGGATGGGGTTATTAACAGCTGCCATAAAAGGGAACCAAATGAGGAGTATAATTAAAAGTTGTATGAAAAAGTTTGTAAAAACAGAAATGGTGCAAGAAGTCTCGAAGAGCCCATGCACCTTCTCACACATGAGCCAGGATGTTATTCCTTTCCATGAAGTAAAGCCATGAGAGGATGGTAGCGAAGGGAGTCCCCCCCCACACCCCCATCCCTCCCTCACCTCCCCATCAAAGTGTTAATCAATAATACACATCATAAATCAATAATAAATCAGTGTTTGGGTATAACACAATGATTTCTTTTTCTTTTTAAATCTATGTTTACTTTGTTTTAAAGGAGCACTAGACCGAATAGTCAGGGCGCTCGTTTTTGTGCGAACTTTACAAATATAATATCCACAGCAGATCGAAAAACTTCGTGACTCCATAGCCCACAGACTGACAGACGGCGTAATGGCAAAGGTCACTTGATTGAGCAGAAAATTACTAAACTGTTGGGTGCTTGATAAGTATTCGATTTTGGGGAGACCCCCTAAAAACACGCCCTCACTTTTCGGTCTAATGCTCTTTTAAAAATAGAAGAAGACAGCTACGGCCATGCACAGAGTCCCACTGTATCCATCCAGGCCAAATTAGAAAGAATATAAGTGTTTACATTTTATCATCGAATCTAATCAAACTCATTAAAATATTAGGTCAGAGATCAAGTATTTCACCTTGTATGACAGAGGACTTCAAAGAAACAGATTGGTGAAGAAAGCATTTAAATATCTTATTCCGTCAAGATATTTAAATTTTTACCAAAGTTTTACCACCTGACAACCTGGAGAATTCATTGATTGAAGAAACTTCGAGAGAAAATAATTCAAATAGCAAAAAAGTAAAATAAATTTATCTAAAAATACATTAGAATGTTAAAACGAGGGCGCCATCCTTCCTGTGACACTTACTACACCAGCAGTGAGTGGCGGCGCTGCGGGGGTATCCCCCCCCCATTTTATACCGAGATCGCTCCCCCTATCCTACTTGTCCCTCCAGACAAATTTTGTCCGATTTATAGGCTTTCCCCCTTCTCATGGAAACAAATTTCCGCTCTTTTACCCCCATGACCAAAGCCCTGGCGTCGTCACTGTACACCAGTCATTCCTACACAGATAAGACAGCACTTGAACATCTACTCAACCTGTCAACGGAATCAGATATTGAAGTAGTTTCTTCATTATTTTATTTCCATGTAAGTCCTCTTACGTGTAAAATAAACATCCTTGACCACTAAACCAAAAATTATCTACCTACTGTGGTGTAGCGGTTATCATACCTGTCTACAGACCACGAGGCCCCTGGTTCAATCCTGGGGTGGGTAGACACGCCAGTGCACCACAACTGGTTATCAAAGGCCGTGGACATTGACTTGGTTGCCGATGATATGTCTGTCCGTACGTCGTACCTGTGTTCTCGGCCGGGTCGTATTAAGCGTTTCGTGATAGCATTTGTACTATCATAACTGCATAACCGAATACGCAGGCGACGACCCCGTCATTGTAATTGTGTGTTCAACTCTCTCTCTCTCTCTCTCACTAAACCAATCCTCCAAGTGACACTTCAAACAGGCAAAGGAGCATTACAATAGCTTCATGAGGCCGAAGCTGGGGTAGTCTCAATAGAAAGCTTGAAGTAAACATACACAAAAAGCTTACAGGCCCCAAGTGGGAATAAATAGACTTCAATACACGTGTATTAAAATCGGCACATGACCGACAAATATTTTGATCTGCACTTATATACTGATCAACCAATCAGAAATCGCTCTGGATAAAGACGGCCTTCAAAAGTTGAATTGGTGGTGGTATTGATCGCTAAAGACAATTGTCGAAATGTTCCCGGGCAAAAGGCGTACCCTGGGAACTGTCATCTAAAAATAGCATTTTTCTAGCATTACAACAATACCGTCAAAGGAATGTTGATTTGATTGATTTATTGACTTCTACACTATTTTAACATAACAAAAATAACAAGATTGGAGGTGTGCAAGATTGGTGGAGGAGTTATGCAATACTTGTGAAGAAGGTATGAACGAGCTGTTGCTCTTATAAAGCAGATCCCCCGTAAAAAAGAAAGAAAGAAACATAAGATAATAAATAACAGTAGAAATCTTACATATTTAGAAAAAAAGAAAGAAAAATTTATAGGAATAAAATCATAGTACATGCATATAATACAAGATAAGCACTCCATCCCTCCCCCCCCCCTCCCTCCCCTTTTCTTTCCCTCTCCGCATCATGGTGTATGCAGATAATACAAAAAAACACTGGTAAAATGAAAGGAATTCAAATTTTGGTAAAATTATTGGAAATTTTAGTACCATTTGGCAACATTTCTAGAAAATGAAGGAACTTTCCAGAAAATGAAGGAACTTTCTAAAAAATTAAAGAAAGTGTCTCGATGGTGAAGGACATTTCCAGAAAATTTAAAGAGGGCATGACACGAAGAAATTAAAATTGAGTTTATAAGTTTTGCATAACAGGCATCGTTGATTAATACAATTTGTTTGTTTCAAAATGGGGATTCAAAGGATATTCCATCAAAAAAGTCCTTACAAAGAAAGATTTTGAAACTATCAAAAAAAGTACCAAAAATAATTTGCCTAACCTTCTGACCTTAAAAAATCAAGATCAAACCTAATCAAGCAATCGACGCTCCCGGTGACAATGCAATAAGGTTGAAAACGGCTAAGCGACGCATTACACGGTTTGTGACGTCATCCCCAAAATAACGTTAAGCACCAGAAAAGACCTGTTGATATTTTTGATTAAATTAGCGAATTGGAACATAGCTAAAGGAAGATGGGTCAGTTATAACCCTGTTTCATCATTATCGTCAGGGTCACCAATTGAGTATTATGTTGGGAACAGCGGAGGAGTGTCTAATTCAAGATTCTCAATGGTGACGGAAGTGACTTGGCAGAAGATGCACCCGCAGGATCCGTAGGACCCGTGTTTCAGTTTGAATGAAAATTTAGTGTCTCAGTCCTCTGCCACTTATTGCTATCGGGCTATGATGGAGATATTGTTGTTACCACATAAACCTTTAAAACCAACTTTCTCTGGGGCAGTCGGCCAGAATTATGTTTTATCTTATCAGACACTGGAGTTGTTTTTTTTTCAGGGTTAAATAAAGTGTACGTGGATCGGGGAATACTAATTCCAGAGAAGTAACTTTCATCATTTTAACATCATTCACATTTCTCTAAGTATGGTGGTAGGTCAGACACTTGTTTCAGGGATACATCGGGGGAATACTCTTAGCATTTAGCATTTGATTTGACCCCAGATTTAGCAGCTGGGGGAAGGGGAGGGGGGGTTAATTTTGTGAAACATGGAAACCTAGCTATGGAACTTCATTTTTCAGGGGCTCTTCCACAAACAGTGAATATCATAGTGTATGCAGAACATGAAAATGTCAGGCTGATTGATAAGAGCAGAAATGTTATTACTGATTTTGCCATTTAACTTTGATGTACGCTTGGGCAATGAATACTTTATAACTACTTAAAGTCTTGGATTCTGATACCTTTACGAAAGAAATTGTTAGGGATGTGTTACCATCAGATCATCTTCCACAAAAAAAAAATTCTTACCCTTCCATTTACGTTGTGAACACAGGTTCAAGTTCTGAAGCTGGATCACATTTGGTCGTATTTTATTTCAACGCCAGTCGACATGGAAAATCTTTTGATTCTTATGGAGAAAAATCAGCGATATACAACCCCCTTTTTGAAGATTTTTTTAAACAAACATTCTCTTCATTGGCATTGGAATACAAAAAGACTTCAAGATACTGTATGTCTACGACATGTGGGCATTATTGTCTCTACTATGCACTTCACAAATGTAGAAATATCTCCATGGAGTCCATTGTTCACAACTTTACAAATGATTTGAAGTAAAATGATCGTCAAGTGACCGCTTTTATTCAACGTCATTTTGATATTAAAGAACCTGTGTTTAATCCCTCCTTGTTAAAACTGCAGGTGGCACGTGCTCTATTTCAATCTCTCTACTAAGATTTATAAATAAACTAATAAAGACAAAAATACAAGTTTTATCTTAATCAGTTTTGTATTATACAGTTCATAGAATATACAGTACATATGTAAACATTTTTTTGTATCTTTTGTCATCTCGATCTACTTGTTGCTATTCTCTACAATAAACTGTACACATCAAACTGAAGTACATCATATTTGATTACAACCTATGATTACAAATAATTCCCACTTTGAGATTTATTTTAAAATGATTTCCACTTTGGACTCAATGTAATTGATTTTTTTATGGAGGCACTTCTTAATGGAGTGAAAAAAAAGATGTTTTTCTTTTAGACTTTTCTAGCATGTCCAAGAACCTTTCACGACGTTTCGAATTGGTAATCAAAGAGGCTGGATTATTCATCTCAGCCAGTAACTGCATCAATTTTCCCATACCAACAAGTTCTGGAACTTTTCTAGATCTCGTAGACATGTCATATAAAAGATCTACAATATTTGAACCTGAAACAACTTCATTGTTGATCACCAGTTCCCCCCTCCCATTCAACCCTAAAGAATGAATCGTTTTAATCTTTTCAATTCATTGTTTCGTCTTTTTTAACATATGATTTATAACAAGCTTAAAAATATCTTCTAACATAAAGTCTGATGATAGGATATCCTTTTGCAACAACGGTTTTTAATCAGTTGGTGTCCGAAAGTCTTTTTATGGTTCCTGTTAAACTTCCAATGAAATGGGGGTTTCAGCTTTCTCAAATGTGAGAAATTTACGTGAAGCTTATTGATATTCTCTGACTTTTTCTTCTGGAGTGAGACAACTTAGTTGCAGAATGTTGGTCATCTCTTGGTCTAACTGGGACAAGTTCTTCTGTTTTGTAGTTTGAGACGAACAGCGATTTTAAAGACCTTCCAAGGTGTCTGGATTGATCAAAACAAGTTTTTTTGTATGCTCCATGCTATGCTATCGACGTGGAATGGCTGACAATAATGACTCTACTAGGGACAGAACAGTACTCAGCAACAAGCTGACAAATCCACCCTGTTGTGTGATAATTTTCTTTCGTTTTACACGTGCCAATTTTTTACCTAAAGAGCGTAACTTGTGTCGATGAGGCCGAAGTTTCTTCTTCTGAAGATGAGTTAGTGGAACACTTCCTTTTAATACGTTATGAGCACACTCCCCTATGCTATGAAAGAAACCGTCAGGTGCACCTCGTAGCAGATTTGGTCTTTTCCTTCCTTTAGCTTTTGCTACAACTCGAAGCAGCATAAGGTGGTCCCCTTTAGCTTTTGGTACGACTTGAAGCAGCGGAAGGTGATCCCCTTTAGCTTTTGCTATGATTTGAAGCAGTGGAAGGTGGTCCTTTAAACAACGAGACATGGTCATAAATGATGGGTTATGAGTTTGTTTAAAGGATTTATACTTGATCGTGAAAGATAGACATAGTTGATTTCGTCAGGGAGTATGTTGGCTCTTAGCCGTAGATCATCGGGACAGTTGTGGGTCAAATCAACAAACAAATACCAATGGCTCCGTGACACCGCATCTGTAAATGCTTCTTTAAAATACTTTGTATGTGTCGGAAAGATTTGGTATGCTGAATGTTTGATTTGCGATCTATCGCGAGGGTTCTTGAAGAGAATCATGTAATGCGTATTTAAGCTGATAGTTCTATGTTGTTTTCCATGATAAAAGCTATTTTAAACAAGGTAATCAATGGATGAATTTTTATGATGGGATCCTCTCGTAAACAGTTGCGATATTCTCACATCTTTTCCACTTTCCTCCATCAAATCGTCAATGATGATCAAATTTCTAAATCGTCCATCTATAACATTGTCCAGGTTTCCTGGTATACCTTGATAGAATTGTATGCGTGGTACAGACTGTTTGATATTTTCATAGAGGGGTTGCCATTCTCCATATAATAGAATAATCTTCTCGGGGACTGGACAGATCAAACTTTTGTAATGCTATATTAAATTTCTCACAAGAAGCTTTTTCTGGATTGCGTGGAACCACTGAAAACACATGTAAAAGGATGTTTAAATACACAAGACATAATGAACAGTTCACATACAGTATTTAAATAACCATACAAAAATGGTAAGAGGTACTTTAGAAAAATAAAGTGGATGCATTTGACATGGCAGAGAATGAACTATCAGAGAATGAACTATCAGAGAAATTAGATGCTGAATTATTTACATTACGATTACCACTAGATTCCGCTCTATCCCATCGATAAAGCACTAACCATAAAATAAAGGATATACTAAACATTATAGATACTGTTCTTTTGATAATTTCTTGACATTTTGAACCCATACTGATGGATGAAGCTTAAACAAATGACTTTTTTCTTGACTTAACAAGGTATTTTATAGCCAAATGGTAGCGTGTTATAGTCCTTTAAAATAATACGTTCATCATAGACAATACAATAGTCTTTATGTGATGTTTTAGTGAGGATACTTTTGGAATAAGTATCTCTAACAATCTTTGATGATCACTAATTGTGGTGGGTATTTTCCCTAATGCTGCATCTCCTTCTCTTTCCTCTCTCGTTTTAGCAGGACGTAAAATAAAAGGCTTTGGTCCACTGTTGAACCATATGTATTACAGAATCATAATTAACCAGTTTTGATGTCATGAAATTAAGTGTGATTCCACGCACCTTTACACATGTTTTACCTGAATCTAATTGGTAAGCATAGTTTTTGGGTCCCCCAGAAACAAAAGAAGTAATGTGATTACCATCTTTGGGGTCAATTTTATTGGTTAAGTCACTCAGGTAATCCCCTAAAGGTGGTTCTCATAGATTATTCCTTTGACAGAAGATCACCGAATCTGTGTCATAGTAGACTACTCTGTCTTGTAACCTATCCAAAACATCATACAATTTGAGTCTGGCATTCGCTGTTGTAAAACAGGCTATTACAATGTTCGTGCCTGTATTTGTTTCTACAAATTCATGTTTGAATCTGTATTGTACCTCGGCGCAGTATTCGCCCAAATTTTTTACATCAGACACTTCAATGCTTGGACAAGTTAATGCATTTAATAATTCTAGGGGTTTAGAGAGCAGTACTGTCTGCATTTGACGGTTAGCTTGGGCAAATTTTTCCCAAACCTAGTGAGTCCCACCTTACTTGCCGCCCTCATCACCGCGTTATATTCGATGTTGTCAAGATTCACTTCAATGCCCTCTTTTCCCTTATACTTTCTACAATAGGTTTCTTCAACTTCGTCAGTCTTCACCCATGTTGGCCAACCCGAACATTCCTGCTTTGGTTTCAAAAAGCAATTCACATAATCTGTGAACAATCCCCCCGTTTTTGTTTCCATATTATATTCCTCCTTGTTAGGAAAATGCCAAACCTGAACAATTTGAGATATTCTGTATCCCTTTTCAATAGCTTTTTGCACTTCCAATAATACCCATGTACCATAAAGCATTCGTTCTTTATCTGTATGATCACACCGTGTTGTTTGCTTATGCACAGCGCATGTGTAACATAGGCAAAAGAGGAGTTTTCCTTCAATTTTGAGTGGTAAGACTGGATGATATAAATCGGATGGCGGTAAAATGGCACATTTAATGATCCCAAAGTAATTTTCGACAGGCTCAAAATTATTTTCAATAATATTATGGTGACCGACAGGATAAGCTTTCGTTTTGTTCGTATTAGGATATAAAGACGTACAGTCAACATATTTAATCTTTTGTGAGCCCTTGACTTCATAAAAGAGGCATTGACCCTTCCGCCAAAAAATGCATCGCGTGGGACGATTTGTTCTTTCACATAGAAATCTTGTAATAGATGTGCAATATTATCTGTGTTTGAATTTACAGCATATCAAATCTATGCTCCTAAATTTCTACCACGTTATCACCCAAGGCTCGTAAACTGTCTACCTTCTCTCTCGTATCTCGATACAAATCCCCCATAGACTTATTTGATATAGGATTCAGAATGGTTTCCGTATAACAAGAGAGACAACCATGATAAAACAACCATGAAATTCATAGACTGTTTGTGTTGTTTCACAAAAACCATCCACATGCATACCATACAAAAAAAAATCACCCCCGTTCTTTGCATGTTAAATGTTGATTTTATGTTTTTTGGATAAATAATGCAACCATTTGAGAGCTTTTACACTTTGTGGTTTACCTTTCCCATACCCAAGATGGGGTATGAGGGCTATGGTATCTGGCTTGAGAAATAAAGCTCTATATGCTAAATTACAAGCACTTGCAATGATTACTAAAGACCTAAAAGGATCGACACCTGTGAAGATTTCTTCTGTCTTGGTCAGTGATTTAAATATTTCTCTAAATTTAACCGTACAACGGAGCAGAATATCAACATCGCTTCAACAATACGTAACAAGTTCTTTTTGCAAATCAAACTTAACACCCTTTTCTTCTTCCCTATTATACCACTCCATTAATTACATATGAAGAAAGCGCCCCTTGAAACCACGACGGGTTAAATCTGCCAGTGGCAGATTTTTCCCATTTCAAGGACACAGCTCAGGTATTACGTAAGCTTTTTGTAGCCCGGTATTAAGACGAATTTGAAAATCTTGCCGATCCACCAGTGTAACTTCCTCCCCTGATCCATTTGTTTCTGATGTGACATGACTTCTGAATGCCTTTCATATTGGTGTTGCTTAATTTAATGCTCATTATTCATTAAGATGTTTCTCTTGTATATACGCCATTGCTCTAATCTATAAATTAAAAGAATTTCTTTAACGTTCGTTCTTTTTCGTTTCGGATTTTCACTAACGATTAAGTTAAGAACGCGGCATTGGAATGCACGACGTTACAACAAAACATTCTCAGACCAATTCCTTCACACAACAAAAATCGGGAATGAGATTAAATCGGTAGTAAAATCAGAGACCTGCTACCTAAAGCTCCATGGTAATACACAGAACAGAAGGAACTTTTAATAAACTATTCAAACAGTGCGGTTTTTCTATTTCCGTTCACCCATAGAGCTATTAACTGAGTTAATAGCTCCATGGTTTACCACAGCGCTGCTGGCAATGTCGGTCATGCATGTTATTGTTATGATGTTGTAGGCCTACTGCGAATTTGCGCGTATTCCTAGGATCGTACCATTATCAATGTTTACTTGATCTTCATCCCCATAAACTAAGTTAATGTTTCTTTAGATATGAATCTTATTATATTTTCGTTAATCATGGTTATAACAAGAAATGTTCTTACCAAGTTTCGTTTGCTAAAAAGACATAATACATATTATAATTTTATTTAAGTACAATATCCCCTCGTGTGATATTGGGCGAACCCAGTTAAGATGGGGAGGAAGGCTTTTGGATAGAATGCTCTTCATGATTTCAAAAGTTAGAAATGATTTACCACAAAATACGAAATATAACATCAATTTCGTTTTTGAAAGGTTTAATTCTCTAACAATTTGCACAAGTAAAACAAATTTCACATATTTCATACACTAAGAGCACAAATTTTGTGGAAATGAAATAGAAAATTCAAAACTGTTCTAAGACCTGGATGTCAATGTCACCTTATCTTTCCTGCGGTTACTAGAATGCCACAGGCACAGAAAACAAGGATGGAGTAGCGTTTAAGGGGCGGATTCTGTAATGATTTTCTTTCTGGTTGCATCATTTTGTCAATTCTATAATATTTGGTTCTGGAAGAGAACCCACATAATTTTGATTTGAAGAGGTGCCGAAATTTTTTCGTAAGTGTAGAGTCACAAAACTTAAACTGTCTAGAATTCTAATTCTGGGATCTTCTATTTCGATCATGATTAATCTTTAGCGCCCCTTGATACCACAGTAGGTGGACGAAGTGTTTTACGATCTTACAAATATTCCAATAGAAATTATCCATCATAGGCCTGCATATTATGCGCAAAACAATACTATTATGATGTTGTTCATGAAAAAGCCAATCTCCAAACTGTTTCAGTGTCCGGTCCTTTCAAAACCACTTCCCCTTCACCCTCCTTTCCACATTTTTACAATCTTTGACTTCATCATGATCTGGACATTTTGTACACGCCCACTGACATATCACTAAATTTGGAACATGTTTCCCAGTATCTCGCACACATTCAAAGTCAAAAAATAAGTATTTAAACCATCCCGTTTTTTTTAGTCTTTTTGATGGTTTACGTTGGTATTTCAGATTTTCTTCAGGCCCCTTCTCCTCTTCATCACCATCTCTCTTTCTTTGATCTAAACTTGTGACCTGATGTTTTTTAAATTGTTTCTACGTTGACCGGTTTCATGTAACAATGATGTGATAATCGGTTCACATATTCCTTACAAATGTTACAGAATTCATCAGCACAGTCATGCTCCTTTAAAATCTTCTTATACTTACTAAAATCGTAGCTGCGGCAACACAACTTTTTCACATATGGAAATCTTTTTCACTTTACCCTTTCTAATTTGATGATTGCGGTAGTATGTGTCGTTATTGAAAATTCGATTACAGTTAAAACATACATGCTTAGCACTCTTATCATTACCCCTCCCCTCCCCCCCCCCCCCACCTCCCACAACATATATAACATGTACTACAAACAGGATCACACATATGATGTGCAGGCACGGAGTATGTTTTCAAACATTTATTACACAAATATTTTGCACTTAAAAATCCGGCCACGGAGGTAATAACATGATAATGATTCCCTGCATGATATAAGAAAATTATGTTAGCAGCTTCGGGACCCTTGAATAGGGTACGTTCTGGTTTTCCCCACTATAAATAATAAGACGGTATTCAGGTAACAGCACCTTTTGAAATTGATCATACATTAAAGCATTTACAAACCTAGTTGAACATTCGCCCTTGCATAAAGCTCCAGTGCTTTTTCTCGTACTGGACTATATCCATTTTGGATACTTTCCAATTATGGGTTGTTTTTCCTATCGGTGTATAATTGGGCCACGATGACTGCCCTACCAAAACATATATTTTCTGTTTCTGTAGGAGGTGCCGTAATTCTTAATATGCTTTTCTTTTCTTTTGCAAAAGCTTCCTGCATGAGAAACGAAAATTTTCTACGAACCCCTCCATTGGGATTCCTGATGGTAGTGAAGTGAATCGTCACTCCTTCATGGAGATACAAATCTTTATTCGACTGAAGAGTTTGTTCATGTTCTTCAAAAAAATTATCAGCGGAAAAATCTCTTTTCAACATGAACAGTATGGCAATAGGGTGATCTAGCTCAGGTGAAATAATAACAAAACGAAGAAAATCTGTGTCTGCAACATCATTCAACTGATGGTCAACAAGGTATTCAAAAGCAAATAAAAGCAGTGCAAGAAAATCCTGAATATTTTGTTGAAATCTGTCTAGCTTTCTTCATATCTAGGTTCAAGCTATACGTTCTTTGTTCACCATTAAAATATCTATGATGGCGAGTATGTAATAAATTCCACCTTACGAGTTCATTAAATTCGGGTTGCCTATTGCTTTCACCACCCTTGTCCCCCTCAAACCGCCCATCAACGGTGTTTTCTGGACTATGTATTTCATCATTTTCAAAGTCATTATGATCACGACTGATAACGTATGTGTCATGGTTACTCATACTAGAAGCATGAATATTACTACCATCTCCTGACAGTGTTCCACTTAAATTGCTTTCATTCCCTACATCAAATAGATCCTTAGTACCGTCTTCACCATTCCCATCACTAACAGATATAACACTCTCTTTGCTATTATTATGGTCTTCTGTATCATTCTGACTAACCACATTTTCCTCATTCCAACGAAAATTATCTATCATCTCTGCCATGTCATTACTTACTTTAAACGAACTTGGTAATATATTACTCGTTGAATTTTGTGAGGCTTGAAAGCTTTTAGACGGGACAGTGAAATCAGTTGCCCCTAGTTCTTGTACATCCACTTCATTATTATCTAAAATACCTTTTACCTGTATGTTGGGCTTGCGATAATCTCTTCGCCCGTTGGCCACGATATGATGAATGACCCATTCATCCAGTTGAAGAAATATTGTTTGCAGTTCCTCTCTATGCCCGGCTCTGCTCCAACGATAGTCGTCTTCTTGAAAGCCGTGTCCTTCGGTGAATCTTCATTTCTTCCAACACGAAATTCAAAATCTCTTCTGAAACACTTTCAGAGAGAACGTATTCAAAATCTTTGTTGGTCGGTTGAACAAAACGCAAAATGGAGATCTTCTGGTTTACCAGATTTATTAATTTGCCTCCAACTTTCCATCCTGGATTAAAACTTTTAATCAGACGAATATAGATTTCTATAGATCAAAATGGTACGGCGAGCCCTGTTCCAATAGTTTACAACTAACTGTAAAGTGTAGAAATTCCACGAGAGTTATTGAATATTCAAAAAACAATACACGATTTGTGATATTAGGGTCAAAAGATGTTTATAATCAAGTTTTATAGTAAAATATCCAACAGATTTGTTATTTTATGACAGCATACAATGTAACAATATTCCAATAATAAAATTTATAAGAGTTTGAAAATATGTGATGATCATCAAAAACAAGCTTTGCTTGACAAAAACTCCTCATTTTATATCCTGTTAGATTGTTTGTAAACATTGTGTTTCATAGCCAATGTCAAGATAAACAAATATAAATCACCATCTTTCAGTGTCTTAGGAAATGTCCTTGGATTGTTCTTTATTTGTAAACAATCTTACTTAGCCAGACATTGTTTAAACAAAACGATGACTTTCTCTCATGTCCCTCCATACAAAAATCAATAATTGTTTTTATTGCTGAGTATACATACACACAGCATACAGTACATTCTGCCATTCATCCATCAAAGTAATATCGTACAGGTGGGTATGGAGCTAGTTTTGCTATTGCTTCTCCTACCTTGGGAAACAAACGCTGTGGTTCTTTCCACTGTTTTATTTTTAGCATGCGACCTTTACGAGTCGGTATAGACTCTTCTTTCATGAACAGCCGAACATCTACATAAATATTGTTTTTGAAACGTTTTACACACATCATGACTTCGTCACTCAGTGGCCACTTTTTTGATTCTATGTCCTCCTTAGAGGGTGAACTGATTAATTTGGAAATTGCTTTGCTCACCTTTGTAGTCAACTGTTTCATCGCTTCCCACTGCGTCGTTTTAAGGGCGATTCCTTTTTTCGTTAAAAAATATTTCACCCCAAACTGCTGAAATGCTCTCAGATGAATAAAAACTCGTCCTTCATAAACATTCACAGAGATTAAATCATCGTTTCCCAGATAGTAACGACAGTTCGGGAGCAGCCCAAAACTTTGGGTATTTCAAAGTACCCAGTTTTTTTGGTTGCTCCCGAATTGAACGATACGAGCCATTCGGTTGCAAACCCTGTTTAATATCCGGAGGCACAAATACATTTTCATCTTTCTTTTCTGGTGTCTTTCTTTTCTGGTTCGTCTTTCTTTTGTTGGGTTCCACTGGATTCTCCCACAATCACAAGTTCAGAATCAAACACATTAGGATAATTCCCTGCTTCATTTGCGCCATACAAAAATGCCACGATTCATTAAGGGTAAGTCAAAACTTGCTTTCCAAAGTTTAGAAGTTCAATTTAGATAGTACCGCCGTATCTCGTTTTTTTGGCTGAAAGTGCTACCTTTGAGGAGCAGGGGCTTGTATTTAAATCATTTTCCCTAACAACCCTGTTTGTGCAGTCATTTTTAAGAAAACTGTGTTAAGTAACAACGCCCAAACACAATTTTCTATTTTTGTGGACTGTCCTACCTTCACAACACTCAAAACATTTCTGTTTCCATAGTCTCATCTTTCTTGACAACCTATTTTCAAAACTGTATCTAATTTTGTAGCTCTTTTTCCTTGTTTTTTTTTTTTTTTTTTTTGTTCTCTTTACTGGTTTTTAATTGATATTTATTATCTTTTTTCATCTCTACATTCGTTTTTTTATTTGTACTTTTGTTTAAATCTTTACATAGGTTTTTAATTTAGATTTCTTCTTTCTATCTCTTCATTCGCTTTTTAATTTATACTTATTCTTCGTTATCTTTTCATTTTTTTTTTTATATATATATATATATATATATATATATATATATATATATATATATATAAATAGTTTTATTTTAATTTGATTTCTTCATTCTTTTTTAGTTTATTTATACTTTTTTCTTTGCTTTGCACATACTATTTATATAATCATACTCTTCCCCTAGCCATTTGTTTTCCTTAACAATCCCTTTCTCTCTAAATGCCTTATGTTGCCATGTGACGTCAGCTCATGAATATTGCAACACTTCAACGCAAGTGTTTAACCTTTTTTCTAGGCCTGTATGACGTCATTGATCTGTTTCTACCTCCCCGGATGACGTCATGTCGCTTTGGGGATCACCGACGTCATGCTGACGTCAAAATATGACGTCACTCCCTGGAGTAACCTCAAAATGGTCACTCCCTGAAGCGTCCTCAAAATGGTCACTCCCTGAAGCGTCCACGAAATGGTCACTTCCTGAAGCGTCCTCGAAATGGTTCTACCTCAGGTGTCATCATTTCTACTCACCAGCTAACATCATAATTATACCACATATGAAACAAACAGACACTCGGTTGTTAAAATATGAACATTTCAAGATTTTTAAATTAAGCCCCGCCTACTTAATAATATGCACGACATCACCATCGAAAACAAGAGGGCAGATTTACGTAAAATGGGCTATAAGTGTACCACATATGACATGAATCTAGTGTATCGTTCTTGAGATATTGCGTTTACGAGCTCGCCGTCACAAACATACATACATATACACACAAGCGCCATCATTAGATCATGACCGCATAGGTTCCTGGTGCTATCGCTCGGATATTTTGAGGAAAACCTCGGATATTTTCAGGAAAACCCTTGGAAATTTTGAGGAAAACCCTCGGATATTATAAGGAAAATCCTCGGAATTCTTGGATATTTTGAGGAAAACTTCGCAAATATGGGGAACATGTCGCATATCTTTAGAAAATAAGGGCCAACTTTGGAAATTTTGATGAAAAATAGGACATTTTAAGGAAAACCTTCAAGAATTTTGAGAAAAGTCGGAAATTTGCTAAATAGGCTTATAACTGTAAGATTCAATTTTCAGAAATATTGTGATACTTTTTCCCATGTTGGCTTTCATAAGGATTACCAAAACAACTTCGTACATAGTGTATACTGATTTTTCTGTTGTGCAAATTTTTAAAATTTTGGAAATTTCCGGCCGAGGCCAATTGCCCACCTTTAGCTACGCCACCGAGAGTAAACCTGTCAAATTCGTGAGTATAACCAAGGAAGCACAACGATGAGGGACGGATATAGAAGCTGGGACGGGGATAGGAGCTGGGACAGGGATAGGAGCTGGGACGGGGATAGAAGCTGGGACGGATATAGAAGCTGGGACGTGGATAGGAGCTGAGACGGGAATAGAAGCTGGGACGGGGATAGGAGCTGGGACGGGGATAGGAGCTAGGACGGGGATAGGAGCTGGGACGGGGATAGGAGCTGGGACGGGGATAGGAACTGAGACGGGGATAGGAGCTGGGACGGGGATAGGAGCTGGGACAGGGATAGAAGCTGGGACGGGGATAGAAGCTGGGACGGGGATAGGAGCTGAGACGGGGACAGAAGCTGGGACGGGGATAAGAGCTGGGACGGTGATAGGAGCTGGGACGGGGATAGGAGCTGGGACGGGGATAGAAGCTGGGACGGGGGTAGGAGCTGGGACGGGGATAGGAGCTGGGACGGGGATAGGAGCTGGGACGGGGATAGAAGCTGAGACGGGGATAGGAGCTGGGACGGGGATAGGAGCTGGGACGGGAATAGAAGCTGAGACGGGGATAGGAGCTGGGACGGGGATAGGAGCTGGAATGTGAAACGGGGATGTGGAACGGGGATGTGAATGTGGATTAGGGTGAGGATATGAAACGGGGACGGGATGTGGAACAATAATTGTGGGCGCGGATGGGGAACGGGGATAGAGGAAAGTGATGGAAGGCTTAGGTGATTAATGCCTTATAATAACTTATTCAAATTTGTGTGTAAATTTATGACATGTTAAGAAAGATAACTATTTATGTTAACGTAATGTTTGATAATCCTTCACAAGCTGTGGGCAGTTGAGTACGACCAAAAGATTTTTAATCTCCATCATATACTCTAGCAGGCAAGTCTTATATCATGATTTCAGTGACTGAAAGTGACATCAAAATTTAGAGGTTTTCTCTTTGAGCTTCTCATCACAACTTTTTCATACATAAAGAATAATGAAAACTGCAATTACTCCTGAATCGAAAACTACATGTGTTTTTGAGTTAAATTCTGTTGATAATTTACAGATCTTTGTGCATATTAAATTCATACCTGTCTACATACCTTTAAAGATTCAGAATATAAAAGCAGGCTTTAACTTAAATAAAAACTACCGACTAAGAGAAAACCTAGAACATCAATGATGTAGTTGCTCTATATATTTTTTGGGTGGTTACAAGCCTATTTTTAGTTGGTGGGTTGTTCATTCGAGTAGGCTGGGGTTGTTAGGAAAGAAATACATGTTTGATGTTTATTTTGGGGGGAAATGCAAGCGGGAGCTTAAATATCGTTGTGATGCTAGAACATAAATGATGCAGTAGTTCAATATATGTTTTTGGGGTGGGTATAAGATTTGTTTTGTTGGTGGGGAGTTTTATTGGGTATGCTTGGGTTGTTAGGAAAGAATGCAAGTTTGATTAGCAGTGCAGCAACAAAAGCTTTTGGAATGCTCGAAAGGGTGGGAAAACCTTACAGGCCCTGGGCAAAATCGATTTGGGTCTGGCCTCTAACAATGACACTGCAGCATCTTTGTTATGGCACCCAAAGCGCCAGAGGTGACAAAAGGAACTCAGGGAAGCGGAGAGAGTTCATGTGCGTTTTTTGACAGTAATTGAGGGGCACTTTTCATTTTAAAAGAGGGCACTTTTTTTCAGTTGACAGCTTTTGCTTGTCATTTTTTACTTTT
>JAIGNY010002056.1:500000-527500 GCA_020152595.1 Chiridota heheva
GCTGCCCTAATTTTTGGCATATAGACGGTAATCACAAGTTGATAAGGTAACATTTATTTGTGTTTATAATGAATCAATTTGAAATATTATAATCATATGATGTATGAAATTAAAAACTACATAACCAAAGACTGATTTGACATAATTATTTTATCAAATAAAATAAATGAGTTAACTAAATAAAATGACTTGCATATTTATGTTAGCATGGTTCACAACGTAGGCTTTAATTGAAGTTTTTGGCTTTCACTCATTCACCTGGGATGAATCCAATATCCCTGCCCAATATCATAATCATCCTATGTTTGCAGAGAAGGCGGCCACAAGATTTCTCCATGCACAGTGATCTTTGGCAAGTGTGACTGTTTGTTCTGCTCGGATCTTTTCATCATACCCTAACATACATTGAATGTAGTTAACATAAGAGGTGCTGGGATGTCCCGTTCTTCTTTTGCCATGGGTTGGAATGTAGATAGCATATCTTCAAGCAAGCTCCTCCTTTGGAAGAGGTGAAGGATGGTCCCAAGAATGTCGGTTGGCGATTCCTTAAAATATACAAGTATCATTTTTTAAATGCTTACCACAGCTAATCAGGCTTTGCGTCAAATATAAGTTCTCATAGTTTAATCTAGATAATAAAGTTATAAATCATAACTATTGATTACATTGTTCTTATTCAAATCCAAATTTGTTTTCTAACTTCTTATTTTGCCCTTTTTAGCTCAATGATGACTACATTGTTGAGGTTTTTAAGTGAGATGAATTAGTGAGATTCAGTCAGCCTTTTTTGCAATGTATTTAGTCAGGGGGTTTTGGTCCAAAAGTTGTGAAATTTGTTAGGATTGAAGAGTATGAACAATTCCCTTGATGGTTTATTTCTATTTTTATTTACTGGTTGCATATTTGGAATAGAGCAATTACCATGAAAATCTGCATTCTAAACTGGAAAATAAATACATGCAGCTATGTTAAGCATAACAGTTCCTAATTGGTACCACCCTCTTGTGTTTTACTTGTCATTTGCAAGAGTTATACAGGATAACAGGAAATACAGCACATTTCATCTCCCTCCCCAACCCACCAATATTCAGAGCCACCTAGAGAGGAGGCACGTGCCCCAGAAACCCCAAATGTACATAAGTATAATTTTTAGAGGAATGGAGAGGGGAGGGGGTGGGGAAGCGAAAAAAAAGCCTATTGAATATAAAAAGCATAGCTTTATCAGCGAAAACTACTGGTGAAACTCATGCTTTACATTGGCAAAAACAGTATAAATTGTACTTACAAGGCCTTAATTGTTTGCTATTAAAATACGAGGAAACCCATGTTTGTTTTTTCGTGCCTTATGATGGAACCTTTTCAATGTAAAAAAAATTTGCAGATTTTATTTCTATATATGTATATTTATATATATATATATATATATATATATATATATATATATATATATATATATATATATATATATATATATATATATATATATATATATATATATATATATATATATATATATATATATATATATATATATATATATATATATATATATATATATATATATATATATATATATATATATATATATATATATGTATATAAATGTATATATATATAAATATATGTATATATATATATATATATATATATATATATATATATATATATATATATATATTATATATATATATATATATATATATATATATATATATATATATATATATATATATATATATATATATGTATATATGTGTATATATGTGTGTATATATATATATATATATATATATATATATATATATATATATATATATATATATACATATATATATATATATATATATATATATATATATATATATATATATATACATATATATATATATATATATATATATATATATACATATATATATACATATATATATATATATACATATATATATATATATATATATATATATATATATATATATATATATATATATATATATATATATATATATATATATATATATATACATATACATATATATATATATATATATATATATATATATATATATATGTATATGTATATATATATATATATATATATATATATATATATATTATATATATATATATATATATATATATATATATATATATATATATATATATATATATATATATATATATGTATATGTATATATATATATATATATATATATATATATATATATATATATATATATATATATATATATATATATATATATATATATATATATATATATATATATATATATATATATATATATATATATATATATATATATATATATATATATATATATATATATATATATATATATATATATATATATATATATATATATATATATATATATATATATATATATATATATATATATATATATATATATATATATATATATATATATATATATATATATATATATATATATATATATATATATATATATATATATATATATATTCTCCCGACCAAGAGAATCATTTCGCGGTCAAATAAAAGGAATTTGTTCGTGCACTTCAGCGAAAATCTTGCTTAATCCTCTAATGTATAATAACTGCTGGAACCTAGGGGTAAGAACTTGTTTTCAAACATATTGACGCATTGTGTCCCCCTCCCTTTCCTCTCCCTAACCTATAACTACGGTTTTGACGCACCTTCATCGGCCTTAAAAAAAAGACCAAAAAATATCAGGTGAGCCCTTTCATTTGAAAATGCTGTTTTATTGCAAAAGAGGGGTCATATTTTTGTTCGTGCACTTCAGCGAAAATCTTGCTTAATCCTCTAATGTATAATAACTGCTGGAACCTAGGGGTAAGAACTTGTTTTCAAACATATTGACGCATTGTGTCCCCCCCTCCCTTTCCTCTCCCTAACCTATAACTACGGTTTTGACGCACCTTCATCGGCCTTAAAAAAAAGACCAAAAAATATCAGGTGAGCCCTTTCATTTGAAAATGCTGTTTTATTGCAAAAGAGGGGTCATATAAGAAACTTGTAATCATAAAATCGAAAAATGTTGTAAAATTATTGAATAGTTTGGTAAAATTGCCAATATTTTGACCAAAATTTCCCGTAAACTGACCAAAATTTTTACAAAAAACTGACCAAATTTTCACGAAAACTGGAAAATATTTCCCAGAAATTGAAAGAAATTCCCCAAAAATGAAGAAAATTTTCCGGAAATTGAAGGGATTTCCCGATCAAGGAAACTTAAATTACCAGTTAAATTTTTACAACTATTACTAGGAATATTTTGTTTGTTTTCCCCTTACCACGCCCCTGCAAGGAGAGGGGAGGGTGAGATCAGGGAAGATCGCTACGATGAAAACTGGGGAAAAAGTATCATCCTTCTCCCCTCCTTCTCAAAACAGAAAAGTATAAAGAAATGGCTAGAAAAATTATTCGTTACATTATTACTCATTCCCGACAAATAACAAATTAAAACGTCACCCCTTCCCCGTACCTTATTAAATTTTGTTAATTTTAGCGTAGCTGTTTGAGGGATAGGAATCGCCACCCCCCCCCCTCCCCACCCCATCAACTCCCCCTCTCCCGGATAACTCCCTATTAAACTTTTCTTCATGCACATTACAAAAACAGTTAATTGGCTGAAAAATTAAAACTTCTTTAAATGTCCCAAAACCCTTTTCTAATTACACGCATAATAATTATCTGCGGTTTCAATTAAGGCAGCTATCTGTACACCTGTAAACAGGAAACACCCAAATCCATTGTTTCACTTACGTCCTTGGACAAATAGATAACGAACCACATACAAATAAACCAGACATAATCCTGTAAAAGCCGTCTCCTCACTCGACCCAAGGAGCTTCGACCATGAAATCAGTAAAAGTGAGTTTTAGTAGTAATACGTGTAAGTTTAGTAGTACGTGTCAAAACAGTAGTAGTACGTATCAAAACAGTAGTGGTACGTGTCAAAATTGCCCTTTTCGGATTCCATAGTCAAATCTAAAGACATAATAAAAAGATTTTGAGGAATCTGAGGCTACGACACACAACTAGTCTGATTTCAGTCGTCTCTACACAAATGATACCAAACTTCAAACTGAAAAATTTCCTTAACGGAATAAGATTTTGGAAAGGTTTCTTTACCATTTTGTTTCTTTTGAAGTCCTCTTTCATATAAGATAGCCTTGCTTGACCCCTGAACTAATCCTTAAAAAACATCGAGATATTCTATTGTGACAATCTAAATAAGTGTTCTGCTCGGAATCTAATGCTTTTCAACGCGGTTAAAAATCTGTACCCGTCCTCATACCTTTAAAGGTCAGTTGTCGTCTCCAACGTACGAGGTACGTGAAATCCAATCCTGTGTTTTGATTGGTCGAAACACATTAGTATAGTGTGCGCTTACAATGATAGGCTAACCACTGAGTATCGTTTTGGGATAAATTGTACGCCGCCACATTTTAGTCACGATAGATGGCCTTTAAGATATAAAGTTTGGCCAAAAATGTTATCAAACAGGATTGTCATATCGACCCGGCCAAATATGCCGAATTTAGCCATTTTCAGACATTATTTGGCAGGTAAATTTGTTTCAGTACCCGGCCAACTTTTGGTCGTTTTGAATACTTTGCTAAACTAACCTTATTCTTTCCTTAATTTCACTTTTAGGTCATAAAACAATTACTTGACCAAGGAATGCAGTAACGTGACTGGATCCTTGGCAAGATCACAATATGATCTCGGGAACTCTGTTCACAAGAACATAACTAGGTTTATTGTCCATTGCGACTGTTCATCCAGCCCCCAGCCTCAGTGCCATTCTGAAGTTTAATATTTCTTCGCGACATCCGCGCATCCTGTTTTGGCCAATTTTCAATGAATATTTGGCCGGTTAACGTGTGGCAGACCTGACAAACCTGTTGATAATCTTCAACAAGCGGTAATTAAATTACACAAGCTGTTCTCAAATTGTGTTAGATAGTTGTTTGAACCTTAAACGCGCTCTATTCAAGCTCTGTTAACGCTACACAAACACACACATAATAAAACATTGTTTCTACTATATATAGGAGCAAAACTAACCTTTTAGCAGATGATTCTGGACTCGTTTCCGCCATTTTTGTCTCCTTCCTTTGCACGTTTTCGTCACGATTTTTACCAAGTGCTGAACTTCTTGTACTTTATTGATCGATAGGGTCTATGGGAGGCGCAATACGTAACGTATATCGATGTGTCAATAAGTCTGTCTGAATTGTTTTGTTAAAATCTGATCTCACTGTAGACGCCAATCTATCGCGTTAGTAATGTATTGTCATGTCTTTTGAAACAGGATTAGCGTGGAGCTATAGCCCCATGGGTATAATAATAGATTAATAGCTCCATGGTAATAGTAATGAAAGCAATGCATACATGGCATTAAGTTCAAACGAAGAATATGAAAAAAGAATAGGTCAAAAATTATGGAATGCTTCCGAACTCCCTGGTTAAATCAGGGGCGTTGCCAGGATTAAATGTCAGGGGGCCAAGCCAAACCTAAGATGATGTTTTTACATGTTTTATGAGCAGCTTTGACACTGCACAATTAATGGAACAAATGAACATTTATCGAAAATTGCAGAACAATTGCGCCAAAAATGAAGAAAATTTTCTGAAAATGGCACGAGAATGAAAGAAATTTCCCCCAAATTGAAAGAGATATCCCAAACATTGAAGGAGTTTTACCAATAATTGAAGAATTTTAACCAAAAATCGAAGATAAATGATCCTAAAATCGAGGAAATTGTCCAAAAATTGAAGAGAACTGCACGAGAATTAGGGAAACCGCCCAAACTTGCAAGACATTTCCCAAAAATTGAAGGAAATTTTCCGACAATTGATGAAAATTCATCGTAAATCGAAGTAGGGATATCCCAAACCTTGAACTGTTGAAGGAAATTTCCTAAAAATTGAAAGAAACTGACCTAAAATTGAATAAAATTGCTCCAAAATAAAGGAAATTTGCCGAAAATTGAATAAAATTGACCGAAAACCAAGAAGAAAAAAATGTCCCGAAATGAAGTAAATCCCCGAAAATTGAACGAGAATGAAAATTTTTTCCCAAACATCAAAAGGGAGATCATAAATATTGAAAGAAATATCCCGAAAACTGAAGATTATTTACCGGCTGACCGAAATTCGAAGAACAATAATTGTCCCAAAGAGAAAGAACTTTTCAAACAGCAAAACGTTACACGAAAATGAAAGAAATTTTCTAAAGATTTCACAAACATGGAATGAAATTTCCCGAAAATTGATAAAAAATTGACCGAAAATTGAAGAACAATTTGCCCAAATAAAGGAGTTTTCGCTTTCATTGAATGAAATGAACCAAAATTGAATGAAATTTACCAAAATCGAAAAAAAACGGTCCAAAAATGAAGGAGATTTTCCAAAACATTGTAGGAAATTTATTGACAGTACAGGGACCGCGGAAACGGAAGCCTGGGTAGAAGGAGGGGGCGATTTATCCCCCCTCGCCCACTTTTTTGCAAGGCCAATGATAATGATACAAATACAAATAATAATAAAAAAATGATAATATTAATAAATATAATAATAATAATAATGATAATAATAATAATAATAATAATATTATAATAATATATATAATAATAATAATAATAATAATAATAATAATAATAATAATATTAATATAATAATAATAATAATAATAATAATAATAATAATAATAATAATAATAATAATAATAATAATAATAATAATAATAATAATAATAATAATAATAATAATAATAATAATAATAATAATAATAATAATAATAATAATAATAATAATAATAATAATAATAATAATAATAATAATAATAATAATAATAATAATAATAATAATAATAATAATAATAATAATAATAATAATAATAATAATAATAATAATAATAATAATAATAATAATGATGATGATGATGATGATGATGATGATGATGATGATGATGATGATGATGATGATGATGATGATGATGATGATGATGATGATGATGATGATGATGATGATGATGATGATGATGATGATGATGATGATGATGATGATGATGATGATGATGATGATGATGATGATGATGATAATAATAATAATAATAATAATAATAATAATAATAATAATAATAATAATAATAATAATAATAATAATAATAATAATAATAATAATAATAATAATAATAATAATAATAATAATAATAATAATAATAATAATAATAATAATAATAATAATAATGATAACAATAATAATAATCATAATAATAATAATAATCATAATAATCATAATAATCATAATAATCATAATAATCATAATAATCATAATAATAATCAGTATGGGCTGAGAGGATTTCAGTTTTCTGTTTTTCCTGTTTGGGAGCTAAAATTGAAAAATTATTAACCCAAATAAAAGTATATTGAAAGCAGTGGTCATTTTTTTAACAAATATCCCAAAAATTGACCAAATTTCCTCAAAATCGAAAAAAATTGCCTACCGTTTAACCAAATTTCCCGAAAAGTGCCAAAAATGAGCGAAATTTTCCTAACATACTCGGACGTCGACCATGGATCTAACACAATATTTATACATTTTTTGCTATCAATATCGCAAGAAATGCAGGGATTGCGAGGGCTTCGCCGCAACACCCCTACCTGCAGCTTCGCCCCATAGATGTGACAGGGCTTCCCGAAAAACCCTGGGTCTCCGGTCCCACCAGGGTTTCGCGGCCTTTGCCCCTATATAGCATGACTAAATTGACACAATTTTAAGCAAGGCCCATTTTGGCCCCAAATAATGAACGCTTTCCGAAATCATTTTCTTCAGTCAGGGAATCTTCTTAATTTTCGGGAAGTCTTCACTTTCTAGAAAATCCATGTCCTTCAATTTTCAGGAAATTACCTTTATTTTAGGGATATTTTCAGCAATATTTGGGAAATTTTCTGCACTTTGTGGATTTTTTTATATTTTTTCTTCTTCAATATTTTGGAAGTTTTCTTCAATTTTGTGAAATCTTTAATTTTCGAGAATTTTCCTTCATTCAAGTTTCGTGACATTTGCTTCCATTATCGTAAAACCTCCTTGAAGTTTATTTTGTAGTTTTGGGGATATTTTTTATTTTGGGAAAAGTTTTTTCCAATATATGGGAAATTTTCGGAATTTTTTCGACCTTTTCGGGAATTGATTTACAATTTTCGTGATATTTTCATTCATTTTGGGAATATTTTCTTTTCTTTTATCTTATGGACTCTTTTCTTCAATTTTTAGGAATTTTGTTTTCAATTTTTTTGATAGTTTTCTTCAATTTTCTGAAAAATTCTTTTATTTTTGGGAAAATTTTGGGCTTTTTTGGCTTTTTTTGTCTTCAGGAAAATTTCTTCATTTTCGGGTATTTTCTTTAATTTGGGGGGAAATTTCTTCAGTTTTTGCTGATTTTCTTAAATTTACGGGAAACTTTCTTTATTTTGTCTTGTATTTTTGGCATTTGTTTTGGCATTTTGGGGAAGTTTTCTTCAATTTTCTTCAAAGATCAAAATCGGCTTTTTTTATGAGCATTTATTTGTTTTGTTTTTTCTGAGGGGGGCCAAAATTCCCTTTCGCCCCCTCCCCCCTCCCCTCCCCCTCAATAAAACATGACACACCACGCCACTGGTGCCCATCCTGACTAATGAACTGACTAACTTGTCACAGATTAGTCTATCGCTTTGTCAGTAGATGTCTTGGCTGTGCTGATCAACTGATTAATATGCTGGACTAGATCAGAACACAAATGAACTAAAACAATTGTGTGTATGGGAAGGGGGGAGGGGGGGAAGAGGAAATTGAAGGGAAAATATTCTTCCTATATACGTCGATGACTCTAACGTATACACACTGCGTGAATCTCACCATTAAATTTAGGGCTATTTTCATCATTTTACTGTGGACATTTTTTGAAAATCCTGGATCTGCCTGTGTCTGGTAACAGTTTAGGATTGGCTTGAGTGCTGATGGATATCTTGATGAGTTGACATCAAGTGTATGGGTCTGCTTCGAGAATATGTTCTTAAAATTTAGAAAAATACCAAATTGAAAGATGACTTGAGGATGTTAGAGTATTATACCATGCATACTGACAGTCTCTTGATAATGGGCGGGATGTGTGTGTATGGGGGGTAAAACCACAAAATCATGCCAAGATGCAAAAAAATACCATACAAAAGATACAAATTCTAAAAAAAAAGTGAGGGCAAGTCCCCCCTTTTCCCCACCCCATCCCTCCTCCCCTCAAATCCCGCCTATGCTTTTGATGAATCCAAACATGTAGCAGTCCCTGCTGATTCAAACAACACAAATACAGGTCAATAAGAGGAATAGTGAAATATGTGTAGGTAGTTACCGCCACTGGAAGGACAAATCCATAAAACTTAGAGCACTTCCTGCAGGCAAAAATAATCGCAAGTAATTTTTCAGTTGGGAGTCCGCGGAATGTCTGAAGGATATACTTGGATGTGTCTGGTTTAAAATTTATGAAGGACATGAAGCTATAATCTGAGAGCTCCATAAGAACGAGCAGATATTATATCCTCTCCTTGAAATAAATCCCCTTGGAAGTTTATGGTAATGTCCAGGGGTAGTGTGAACTCATGGGGAAGATAATATATCTTAAAATGAATTATGGTCTTGGGATATGCAGATAAAACCAAGCTCTTTGATAAAAATAAAAAAACCCAACATCAATCCCTGATATAAAGTAGACAATTTGAATATTTCTCATAGGCCTAATTTCAGATTTGGTAATGTTTCTTGTGATTAGTATTCAGCAAAGAAATTGGGCTTATGATATTCTGCTTAATGCTACGAAATGAAATTAAGACAACATGCAAACAGCGAGTTTCAAAGTTTCACTAATTGAAATCAAATAACAATGTGTTTTGTTGTTTTTCCGCAAAAGGAGATGCGAAGCAAAATATTACGTTACTGCCATTTTTTTATTTTTTTATTTTTTGTTTCGCAAAATATCATCAGCGTGGCGGGATATTGACTGATTGATATTCTGTGAAACGAAACGAAATAACCACTAAACTTCACTTCCATACACATTTATCAAAAGACATTGATATTGCTGTTCTAAAAGAACATTTTGAAAAGAACCGTCTTTAAATTGTGAAATATAGCAGGTATGAGACATGCTGTCTCCATATATTGATCAGCCTTAACTCAAAAAAATTAAAAATTGTGTTCTTTTCAAAATTCCATGCTCGTTTTGTTGATTAGCAAATATCAATTTCCATGTTTTTTTTGTTGTTTTTTTTCTTCTTCAAAAGTGATATGCAGTGTTGTAGAAATGGGCGTAACTTAATGGAGGAAGAGAGCGGGGGGGGGGGGGGATAGTGGGTGTTATATTTTTTTCGTAAGTCAATTCCAATTTTGAATACTTCGTCGGACAAAAATTGGCCCAGTATCGAGAAAAAAATTGTAGACAAATTAATATGGTCATACCTTTATGTTTTTGTTCGCAAAACGACAAAATATAGGCCTACTTTTGATAATGTTCTGGATAATATCTTAGTTGTTTTGTTATCTTTGCGGCCTTATACGATCCCCCTCCCCCCACTCCCGCCCCCATCCCACCCCTATTTTGAAGGCTACACCGTCCCTGTCAAGGTTGATGGAGCCGAGGGCGGGGATGGGGGAGGGGTTGGGGGTAGCTGGGGAAGAAAACTCAAGTTCTAAGGTCTGTGCATTGAACATATTTGGTCTACTTCAAAGGATGGAAAGAGTTCGGAAGTCATTGCAGAACAACATATATTTTTCATTTAAAGTAAAGAAAGATTTGTCTGATATGAAGATATATGCACCTCAGACCTTTCTGCCAGCCTGGACTAACCCATAGGCATAAGAAGGATTTTTCTGTGCTAGTGGGGATGGGGGGGGGGGCGCTAAAAGCTTCAAAGTTCAAATCTACCTTCCCTCCTCCAATAAAAATGATTATATAAATATATACATTGCATACATTTTTAAGGAACTCTTTGGAAAATAACATTTTGTACTGTTAGAATGATAACTGATATTCGTTCTATCATAAGACATATCTAAGACAGTTGGTTTGAAGAGTGGGGTTTAAGAAGTTGAAAGTAACGGAAGAAACGTTTGTTTTACTGAAGTACTTTATTGAAAAATTGCTGATCTTATCGGAGAGAATCAAGAAGCGAAGAGAATATATGTCTACTGTATGAACCGTTTTACCAATGTTTATCAAGAGTTTTATTTCATCTCGAGCTGTCGAGTAATAATGTTGATCTGTTAATATCCTGCTAACGCAAAAAAATAAGGAGTTTTGTAAAATTTTCTGATTGGACAAAAACATTTACCAGTTTACTGGGTTAAAGATTTAATTTTTTTTTTGCTTATTCGGTGCCGAAAAACCCAAAATCCGACAACAGGATGGACTTTCTTGACCCCTGAACTAAGCTCTCGCCGAAAGTGGGGATGTTTCTTGTTCTTTTGTTTGCGAATCTCCATGATGATTTCATAGAAATATAAAATCTCAATTTGAGCTATCATTTGTTAGAGTTGTTAAAGATCTATGGACGCCTAGAAATGTTTAGCCCTCGAGAAAGAGCATTAAAATCTAAACGCAAAAGTCTTTAAATCTCTTTAAAAGCACGTATAGCAGACTGAATTATGACTGATAAAATTGTAGCGTATGCAGTGAATGCATAATTTATGTTAAGTTTGTGATGTGTTACCAGACAGCCAGACTGCCAGACATGTAGACGGGTAGCTGAAAAGCTTCATGTAGGCCTAATTCTTAATATTTGCTTCCTAAATTTCAGTTCCTGAAAATGATGACAAGGTATATTCCTGCTAGATTTTGGTTAAGGGTATGGTCAACACTTAAAAACGTTTGGTTAAATTCCTTACCGTTTTTCACAAATGTGTGACTAGCAATTATAAAAACAAAACAAGGGGGTTTGCATAAGGAATTAGGAACTTCCGCCCTGTTATGCATCCAACGGTGTCGGATGACTGTTCCCCTTGCCCTAGAGTAAGGAAGGGCGAAGGGGGACAGGAGGTGCCCTTTTGTAAGTCGGGTGCGATCGGGGGCATGAGGTGCCCTTCTAAAAGAGCACCTCCTGAAATTATCCTAGGTCATTTGTGAGGCTTAAAAAATAGAAATCCAGAACTCCACAAATCTATCCTGCGTGATAAATAGAAGTTGTACCAAACATTTAGTATTTATTTGACAAAATTAAAGCATGTCATTTACCAAGTAATCCGACACTGATGACCGTGGTGGGAAGGGGACATGGCCTCAATAATTTTCTAAACAGTAATTTTCAAAAGTAGGCCTTTTACCTATTCGCCCTATGGGTAATTGCCAACAATGGTCCTGGTTCCTAAATATCAAACCATAGCCGGGATTTGTCTACCGAAAGTAGAGAAAAGTTAAAAGTGTGGGATCACAAAATCACGCTAAGATACAAAACATTTCCATAACAAAGTACCGGCATATGTGGAAGAAAGTGGAGGGAGGTAGGGCAGATTCCCCCTTCCTCAAATCCTGTGTATTCTCAAACCATATGTGTAGAAACCGGGGGTATGTGCACGTGCCCCCACTTCTCCGAAAACTCACAGAAGTGCCTCTTTCTTAAGTTGATGAAAATTGCCCCTTAGTTACTCTCAAAAAAGTGCCCTCATTTAATTTTCAGGCTGCCCCTCTTTCCACCAGTTCCTTCCGACACTCCTGCATACACCACAGGAGGAACTTAAAAAAGGAACAAAACTGTGCATATTTTGCCTGAAAATTCAAAATGCTCTAAAATGGTCAATTTTTAACCGATTTGGATGATTTTTTTGTATTTTCATCAATTTTCATGAAATCACGCTAAGATACAAACCATCCCCATAACAAAGTATATATGTGGAAGAAAGTGGAGGTAGCAATAAGCTGTTGCTACTTGGCATCCATATACCTTTACACAGCTTCATATATCGAGCAATTATAAGAATGACACGTTTCTTGTCCTACGTACGCAAATTCTTCGTGTCCGTGACCTTGACGATGAATGATTTTAAATACATCTCTTGCTAGTATACTGCAAATGGTTTAAAGTCCTCTTTTTGAATGAAATTTCACAAATATTTTTGCGGTTATAGCATGCACTAATTAGATAAATATATGCTTACTATTTTGAAAAACTTCAATGGTTATCCTGTTATCAAAAGCGAACACTTTATTATTTTTAGTACTGCTTGGTTATTTCCCGGGGGGAAGGGGGGTGGGGAGCAGTTCCATGCGTGAGATATTTGGTATATGTGTATATGTGCGGCCCGGGCAGGTGACTTTTTATCGGAATTTTTGTAAAGCAAGTATCAAAAAACCCAATTCTGTCATACTGAAGGTCTGAAAATGACATATTTTCATATGCAGGTGTCAAAAATTGTTTAAATTTAAACCGTATCAAACAATCATACGTTTTGATAATGGAGGTATACAGAAATGTTGCTCTCATACTGTAGTAACCTTATAACTCACATACTGCAGGACGGTGTAATTTTAAATCCCTAGGCGGTACATACCTACCATGAAGTATATATGGAACAGCACTTCCGGGGTTAATTATGAACACCCACCAGTTAAAATTGCACAGAGTTAAAGAGGCGAAATCGTCATATGTGCACAGAATTTAGAATTCCTTTTAATTTTTTTGATTGGTTGAAATTTTGCTGCGCGATTGTTGTTTCGTATTGCAAGGTATATGGCAATCCGATGCAATTTTGTTTCCTTATCAACAGTCGTGAGTTTGAGCCCAGGTAGAATCGTTTATTGCGACTTTTGCTTTCATCCTCTTCTTTTTTTTTTTTTCTCAGTAATTTCAATTTGGTGATTATAATTGTAGTATTATAATACTAATCTTTCGCTTTCTGACCAACGTATTGAAAAAACAAACAAGTTTCTCGTCACAGTAACGTAATGCGCTGTGTATGTAAATCGGCACACACCGTACATGCTAGTGTCTGGCTGTACAAACCATGGAGTTCTCTTTTAACTCCATGTACAAACAGACAGTGGATCGGATCTTGCGTCCACAACCGGAAGTGACGTCAAAATATCGCATCCCCTAATTTTAGCGTAATTCAATGAGACGAACCTCCCTCTTTAAACATTAAAGGTCATCATGCATTGTGTACAGTGAGTGTAAGCAGGGGCGTCGTGAAGCCACTTTGTTAGGGGGTGGGGAGCAAGGAATTACCTGATCCAGGCAAAATTATACCTGAAATGCTGTTTTTTTTCTTCAAAAAATTACCAATGGCCTGTTTATATGAAAAAGACTTGTATGTTAGTTACAACAAATTTGGCGTTTAGAAGTATTTTATCTTAGCCTTTGTCAACAATCTGATTTTGACATTGACATTGCCACTAACAATCTGAATTTGACATTGGTATTGACAGCGGCGTAGAAAAGCATTTGAAATTGGGCCGGCCATAATTGTCTTAGACTGCATGGAGTCACTGTCCAAGTCCTATATTTGTAAAGATGCTGGGGAAGGGGGAGGGGAATGTAAAATTATTGGAAATACCGGTCAAATCTCAATTGCCAACATTTGCCAAAATTTGTTTAAAAAAGGAGGAAATTTCCCGAAAATGAATTAAATTTTACGAAAATTGAAGAACATTTTACGAAAATGCAGAAAATTTCACAAAAATTGAAGCCACTTTCACGAAAATAATGAAAATTATACGAAAATTGAAGAATATTTCACAACAATTTAAGCAATTTTCACGAAAATGAAGGAATCATTACCCAAAATTAAAGAAAAATTCACGAAAATTGACGAAAACTTTCGAAAATGTAAGAAAAATTCCCGAAATGAACGATATTGCACGAAAATTAAAGCAATTATCATGAAAATGAAGAAAATTATACGTAAATTGAAGGAAATTTTACGAAAATTCAAGAGAACATCTCGAAAATTAAAAAAAAAAGAAATGACATGAAAATTGAAGCAAATTTCATGAAAATTCAAGCTAATTTCATAAAAATTAAAAGTAATTTCTTAAAAATTGATAGAAACTTCTCGAAAATTGAAAAGCAAATTTCCTGAAAATGAAGTAAATTCTCGATAATGAAGGAAATTTTACGAAATTTGAAGATTTTAAGAAGAAAAGAGGCCATGGAATAGTGACTCTTCAAAATCAATTCATTAGACATTCATTATTGGAGGGCCAAAATGGTACTTGAACTTCTGGAAAAATTACGGCCCCGCCCCGCTTCCTACGCCCCTGTACATGACACTTGACATGAACTGAATTTAAAAACAAAAATCAATACCATTTTTATCAAGAAAGATTGTTGAACTGTAGCGAAATATGGATAATCGATCAGTTTGGTATACAAAGGCCCCAGCCACAAAAATGGGCGGGGGGGACCTGAAGTGTATGTCAGTTCCCCCTCCCTTTCCCTCCCACACACACACAATTTTGCCACAGATTTAAGAACTCCCAAATATTCCCAGCTGCAAAGCGGAAAATGGCACTGGTAAATAAATTTTCCATTCAAAAGTTTAAGGTTGCTGTTAATCGGAAAATCGTTCGCAATTTTCGTGAAATGTTGCCAAATTTTACCCAAATTTTTAATAACCTAGCCAAATTTCCCTATATTCAGTATTACGAATTTTATTATATATCTTATTTTCTTTGATTTTCGACAAAACGTTGGGGATATTTTCTTTCAATATTTTGGAGATTTTCCTTCATATTTTGCATAGGTCATTTCGCCAGGGGAAACTTTCCCCCTTTGACCTCCCCCCCCCCCTCCTCCCCCCTTCCCTCCCCCCCCATCCCCCATTCCCCACAAACACACATTCAATACGCCACTGGGTTCAGGGTTTATGCGTGTTTTAAGAACTTCCCACAAACATTCGTTTATTCTGACAGTCTGATATACTATGTGACTACGGCTGTGCATGCAAGTAGTCTTTGCCAAACTGCTCACACCAGGGGTGTAGCCAGACCTAGATATTTAAGGGATCTCGCAAACTTTTAGGGGGGACAAATTTGGCGAAAGGCTTTGTCTTTTTAATAATCAAACAATATATTTCTGTGCCGTCGGACAACCGGGTATTGTTGGGCTGGACTAACATTTGCATTTTAACCCTTTTGAGGGTCTAAAATGATCTAACTTTAGCGCATTAGAGGACTTTCTAAGGATGATTTTCATTGGTGGGTCAATTGATGACAAAAATTACACGACAGACAAAGAATTCCCAAAACAGAAGCAGCGCCACCGAGTGAGAGGGGGTAACCACCGTTCTAGACAGGGAGAGACGGCCCTCTACATTAAGAAAATAATGACACAAGCATTGTATAAAAGTACCCCTTAAAAATAATTTTTCCTTCCTATTTAAAAGGGTATTTTTCATGTGGACATTCAATGACTTCCTCAAGAGATAAAAAGTTACGTTTTGCAAAATGCTTAGATATTTCTTCTAAACCACTTTTATATCTTCATGTCTTTATTCATATGGGATGTGTGTGACAATTTGTTGGGGAACAAGCCCCCCCCCCCCACTCCCCACCCCCGTAGCTACGCCGCTAGCTCACGCAAGTTCGCAGCATCCAGCGTGGAAACAATCTCGGCTGAAGTGCCTGCTAGGGCCTCTAAAATCCGCTCTCGTATTATTGACAAATCGTTTCCAAAGTCTCCGTGGTTTTTTCGTCGGAAGGGGAGCGATGAGTACTTACACCCTTTCCAGATACATTACTGCATCCGCCAACGCGGCATCGCATCAAATTAGAGAAAACGTAGGCTTAAAGTTGCACGAGATATAGGTTCACGGTGTGGTTTTCAAAGTGGTTTCGCAGGTAGCACGGAGTTAATTAGGTATCACTCCGCCATTTAAAAATGAACCCTCAGAGAAAAGGCTAATACAAATATTTTCAAGAGGCCCCATACCAGCATATCATGGGATAAGAAGCTGAGAAATTAAAAAATTTAGGAATGGTAGAGAAAGGATAGGGCTTGACTATGCATATCCAAATTTGACGAGATTTGTTTCAGTAAAGGTTTCATGGGGAACTATTTTACCATGGACCCATACCCAAATTTGAGTGATTTGGTGAGGGTGTATAACACCTTTTCACTTCAGCCAAAAAAAATGCCCAAATCCTCTGGTGACCTCCTATTAAAAGTACCCTCATCCGAGAGATATTAGATGGTACTTTTGGAAAACATCACAAAAGATCTCAAATCTATAACATTCTGGTACAAAAAGGATCTCGAACTTGACTCTTTCATCATAGGCTTCAATCTGTCAATGGGGAAAATAATTAGTTCCGTGCTACCTGTCGCACCGGGAACAACGCACCACGTGATTGATTTAAAGCCTCCCAGATTACGTCAGTGGTTCAGTTGATCAATTGGCCTATTTTTCAAGGGCTTATCTTAAGTGCGAAAAATTGAACAGAATTTACTCCATTCCGTTCAACTTTTTATTCGTGAAACCTGCCGTTTTGATGTACGTTTGAGCTTAGATTGTGATATCATGGCATGCTCTCTTTAATTATCTCGAGTCAATTTCATCTCCAAAACGGGAATAAATGAAAATATTTTCAGGAATTGTTTGTCAATTTTAGTAATGTGTTAACCAGTTAACTGTAGTGACATTTGGTTAAACTTGAAATATGGTGGTTTTAGGCAGGTGGATGGTATGGGTTTCCAGTGTGATCTAAAATGGACCTTTGGAGCACAATAAGGGATTCGCGTTAAGACGCAATTTTGGACATCTATAGGAATAGAAGATCTGCCCCTCTCCCACCCCCTCTCCCCACACACTTATGAAATTATGCGCACGCCACTGTCCAATATCCGATACCGCCAGATGGGCAATTACCAGATTACCATAACATAAGTTGGTTTCCGATTCATCAATTTTCGCGTCAGATATCCACTGAAAGGGAGAAAGGGGTGAGGACTTGAAATGCACCGAACATATAATTTGTTAGTTCTGACCTTGTACAGTAGACTTTTTACACCAGTTATTTTAATGATACAGAAATGAACACACAAAAAAGAGCAGAATTTTAAGCTTGAATACATCCGAATAATGCGATTCTTGACCATTGTCAGATTGTGCTTATTCTTCACCATTGTGCTTATTCTTCACCATTGTGCTTATTCTTCACCATTGTGCTTATTCTTCACCATTGTGCTTATTCTTCACCATTGTGCTTATTCTTCACCATTGTGCTTATTCTTCACCATTGTGCTTATTCTTCGCCATTGTGCTTATTCTTCACCATTGTGCTTATTCTTCACCATTGTGCTTATTCTTCACCATTGTGCTTATTCTTCGCCATTGTGCTTATTCTTCACCATTGTGCTTATTCTTCACCATTGTGCTTATTCTTCACCATTGTGTTCATTCTTCACCATTGTGCTTATTCTTCACCATTGTGCTTATTCTTCGCCATTGTGCTTATTCTTCACCATTGTGCTTATTCTTCACCATTGTGCTTATTTTTCGCCATTGTGCTTATTCTTCACCATTGTGCTTATTCTTCGCCATTGTGCTTATTCTTCGCCATTGTGCTTATTCTTCACCATTGTGCTTATTCTTCACCATTGTGCTTATTCTTCACCATTGTGCTTATTCTTCACCATTGTGCTTATTCTCAAAGGATTAGTTAATGGGTCAAGCAAGTCCATCTGATTTGAAAGAGGACTTAAAAAAAAAAAGCATTCAAAAATCTGATTCCGTAAACTGTTAAGGAGATATTCAAGTTTAAAGCTCTGTCTCATTTGTGTATAAATGACTGGTGTTGCAAGTCTACCATGGAAGGTTGGTGCTCTTATCATCACATTCATAACGATTATTAATGTATTTTAAAGAAATTTAATGTAACTTGTTTACTGTTTGAAGATTTTTTTTGTTCTAAAACTTTCTTCAAGTGGTATATTATAATTGCCCTAGCTTGATTCAGTTTTACTACTTTTGACATATCCCGTCGTTTTTAAGCCACAAAATCGCAGGACAAAATATGATAGAATACATCAAGACTTTGAGGAATATGGGGCTGTGACATCACAACTATCAGACTATACAGCTATAGTGTGATATCAGTCGATTATACGTGAATGAAACAAAACTTTAAACTAAATATCTTGTTCATATAATAATTAAGATATCTCGTTAACGGAATAAGATTTTTTAATGTTTCCTTCATTATTTTGTTTCTTTTGAAGTCCTCTTGCATATAAGATGGACTTGCTTGACAGCTTGACCCCTGACCTACTGAACTTATCCTTCTGGCCTTGAAGTTTGTCTTCTCTTAGGTGTTACACAATCAGCAAAAAGGGAATATTGATTTTTTAATCGAGTTTTTGATCAACTTTATGTGCGGTTGTACCATATTTTGACCAATTAGAACGCTTCAATTGAAGCTAATTTATCTCAACATACACGTGATAATTGGCACATGGTCATGTGGTGTTGTTTACGTCAAATTATAATAATTTGTCGCAATTAACAAAATGGTAATTAGAAAGTAGGTAGGCGTAATCGGCCAGTGTGGATGTCTCGGGAGGTTTTGCGGGCTGTTCGCAAAAAGAAGAAGTTGTGGCTTTGTTTTAAAAAAGTACAGGGTGTCCTGCAGAGCTTGCTAGGAATAAGGATCATGAAAAGTTCACTAAGGGTTTAATAAAAGATACTAAAGTACTTTTTGAAAAACGTTTCTTTAAAGAGGTTAAGATTAATTCTAAGTCATTTCACTTTTATGTTTGCTCAAAGCAAAAAACCAAGGAGCTTGTTGGTCCCCTTCAGGGTAATGATGGTGATACTATCAATAGTGGTAAGGATATGGCTGGGGTTTTGAATGACTACTTTGTATCTGAGTCCCTTGCTGATGATGTTGTGGAGTATCTTGGTGTGCACTCTCCAGTATCCATTAAGGTATTGATTTCTCAGTTGATGTTGTGTCTAAGAAGTTGAAGAGTTTGATTTCAAATAAAGCACCCGGTCCAGATGGTGTACATTCTGCTGTTTTACGTGAGTGTTCTGGTGTTTTTCTGTTCCCCTGATTATTATCTCTTCAAAGTGGTTTGATGTTGGTGTTGTTTCTAGTGATTGGAAAATTACAAATGTCCTATTTAAAAAGGGTAACCACAGTTTGCCCTGTAACTATAGGCCAGTGAGTCTTACTAATGTTGTGTGCAATGTCATGGAGTCCATTGTTAAGGATATTGTACTAGATCATTTAGTGGTCAATGGTTTGTTGAATTTTTTCCAGCATGGGTCCTTACCTAAGAGGTCTTGCGTTTCTAATTTATTGGAATTTCATGATGATGTTACTAATTAGACTAGTTGATTCTGGTCATAATGTGGATTTTATCTATGTAGACTTCCAAAAAGCATTTCTTACAGGTCATTTATCATGATCTCTAACGTGGAGGTAAATAGATTTAAATTCGTGTATCTTGATTGGTCATTATGGTACAATGTGCATTTACGTTGATAGGCCAATCGGTATCATTTAGGAATAAAATGTACGCCGCCACATTTTAATCACGACAGATGGCCCCGAGATGAACCCGAGCTTGATCAAATCAGGGAGTTGTCTAAATGACAAATCCCTGATCAAATACAAATCGCATGGCATGGCCTGGGTATGGTGTCAGTTCAAGTACCTTGGGTGCCAGGTGCGCAAATATTAAATAGGTTTGACCTATTTAGTTCGACGCACGTCTTAATGACATTGTGGAATATAGGGATGAGGGAAATGAAGGATTGGGGAGGAAGTGGTGAGGGATGGAGGGACAAATGAAAGAATCAACGGAGGAAGGTGGTGAGGGAGGAAGGGAATGGTGGAAGAAGGGGATGGTGGAGGAAGAGGACGAGGGAGGAAGGTGATGAGGGGAACAGGTGGTGAGGGAGGAAGGGATTGGTGGAGGAGAGGAAAAGGGACTCGGAAGAGGGGAATGGTGGGGGACCAGGATGAGGGTGGAAGGGGACGAGGGAGGAAGGTGGTGAGGGAGGATGGCGGTGAGGGAGGAAGGTGGTGAGGGAGAAAGGGATTGATGGATGAAAGGAGGGATTCGGAAGACGGGGATGGTAGAGAAAGGGGACGAGGGGGCGTTTTTATGCCAGGGTGGAGAGAGGTTAGGAATTAAGGGCCTGAATGGAAACCAAGCAGGAGGATAATTATCATGAAACACCGCAAGATTGGAGCAGGACAAAACTACATCTGTTCAGTTTCAATTGGACGCCAGACGCAGGTCACTACTAGATCTCGTAAGAAGCGTGTGTGTGTATGTGTGTGTGTGTGTGTGTGTGTGTGAGGTGTGTGTGTGTGTGTGTGTGTGTGTGTGTGTGTAAAAGGGATGCGGCATGTGCATGCGTTTTTCGCGGCTGCAGTAAATTTATTGAAATATAATTATTGCAATACCATTATAAAAACAACATGGCAAAATTGAAGGACATGTTGGTAAAATTTTGGAACATTTCTCCAGACAACTGAATGAAATTTCCCGTAGGCATCAACGTTTGCTGAAAACCAATGCAATTTCCGCCCGTAGACGGGAATTCTTATTTTTCTCACCTGAGAGGTGATTCTTCCTATACCGCTATTTAATAGCAACCCCGGCGGTGTCACCGTCTCACAAAGTTGTACTCATGCTTGTTACGCAAAATGAAAATTCCCCCGGTATTTTTGAAAATACTAGTTGCAAAAACACCCCCTATTTTGCAATTTCACGAACTTTCAACCTATAAAAATACCCTTTTTTGAAAGTTTCAACAACTAACATTATTTTATCATTTTAAGACTTGTACCACTACAAAGAAACTTAAGAAACTGTATATTTTATACAACAATAAAAGTATATTTCTTTTCTGCAACATAAAACAAGCTACTTACAAAGATATCCTTCTGCATTACAGGAGCTTCACTCGTTTTTGAACATGGAACTCTGAAACAAGGCTTATTACTTGTACCTGCCAGAAAATATTAAAAAAACTTTAATATTGATTGCAATCTTTTGCAATTTCAATAACATTCAACCAGTCATTGTGCAATACAAGTAGTAAATGTTTGTACTACATCCATGTATGTTGAAATGGTTATTATTTCAATTACTTATAAGATATTACCCATCATATCAAGTAAGAATTTTGCGTAGGAATGAAAAGATGAGTAATTCAAGCATTAGTTCAGCAAGATTTCCTCCTTACACTGAACATACCTACTGTAGAGGGAGGAAACCTTTCATCCAGTCTCGCCACGTGGGCTGCTTGATGAGACCATTTTTAAGTTTTAGGAGCATGAATACCCCAAAGTCAGTTACATGAAAATAAATAAACAAACAAACAACGTTAACGTACATGTACTACCCGAAAATTTGGCTGATCAAGAAGTGATATTTTACCTATAAGAAAAGAAAAACGGGCCCTTGGGATAGCTAAACAGCTACAGGGATTGTTAAAAGTTGAAAGGAAAAAATGAAAATATTTATCAAATGACTGAATGACAAGTACTACCCGAAAATACAGCGCTTGCATAGTGTATAAAATTCATAAGTGTTCGTACACACTAACAACGTACCCACAATTTTCCGTTGCTCAAGAACTGGTGAAACTCAGCAAAAAAAAAAAAAAAAAAAAAAAAAAGGCCCTTTGCCTACATCATAGTTCATGTATGTAATAAAATACGTACTAAAACAGACTTTGCTCAGGAAGTTAAACAATACAAAAAAAAGTTCTTCCAATTAAAACTTAATTTTCGTTCAGTAATGACAATATTACAGTATTATTTACCAAATCTAGATCATGATTTTAATAACATGAGTCAGTGGCCTACACTACAGATACACTGCCCACACTACACTGTCACCAGATTGAGTACACACACTGCCCACAACAACGGCAGTCACTATACACAATGGCATAGGCCTAGTAATACAGCTTACTGTACAGCCTACCTATGTAAATATACAACTGGAGCGTAATGTGCCACTTTTTTCTGCGACGTCTTTAGCCTTGAATTTCAAAATGGCGGCCATTTTAATTCTTTTTTTAAATTCCAGCTAGACTTCTGTGCCAAAATGAATATTATTGGCTGACTTTATTATTAATGGTATGCTGATTTCAAAATATTTAGGAGCCATTTGTTTCTGTGACGCCATTTTGAATTTCAAATTGTGGCCAACTTGTTTTTGTTTTTTTCCTTTTTTGAAATCCAGCTAAATCATTGTGGCAATATGAATTTGTTGGACTACTTTTGTCAATTAAAGGGCCACGCGCCCAAAAAGGAAGGCGCTGCCACTTCCGCATTCTTTGATTTTCTGCGAGACTCGCATTTATTCCATACACTAGTCTAACACTCAAATGTACGGAGCATCTTTGTATGAATATTCAAATTTGAAATGACTTATGACCTCAGCCGATTTGGTACAGTTTATCGCGTCGGTGATTGTGTGTGCGAGCAACGAACGAACACATCGCTTGGTTTTACAGTTTTTACGCCTAAAATTAATCTTTTTTAAATGGAAATCTTGGAATTTGTTGTAGTTGAGCCGGATATATTAGCAAATTTCGTTTGGATCCATTGCATTAGCGATCGTATTTTGTCAAACTGAGACCGTTTGCCATCTTTTGTGACTTTGTTGTTACTGTCACATGTCGTTAGACCTGTGGTAAGTCTGGAAGTTGTACCATGGAGTTGGAAAATGTTGTACTTTCTACGCTGTGTTAGTGTTAGTGTTACCAGCTGAACAGAGATTGAAGAAAAAAAGAGCCAATGACAATAATATCTCGGGCTTGACAAGCGCGAGATGATACCGCATGCTGCGGGAATGTTTAGGCACCTACTGTAAGCCCTCTGTTCTGGGGCGAGTGACCCTTTGAGATACGATGATGTCATACAAATTAGGTGCCATTTGTTTCTGCTGTTTTTGAATTTCAAAATAACGGCAATTTTAGAAATAGATTTTTTTTTTCTTCTGGAATTCCAGGTAGATTTTTGTGCCAAAATGGATTTTATTGGCTTACTTTATTAATTTTGGAATGCTGATTTTTAAAAATGTAGGTGCCATTTGTTTCTGCCACGTCTTCAGCCGCTATTTCGAATTTCATAATGGCGGCCATTTTTATTCTTTTTGTCTGGAATTCCAGCTAGATTTTTGTACCAAAATGAATATTATTGGCTTTTTAAAAATTAACTTTGACGTGCTGATTTATAAAAAATTGGGTCCCATTTTCCTCAACCACGTCCTCAGCCGCCATTTTAAATTTGAAGTTTTTTCTACTGATATTAAATTGAAATACCAAAGCCAGTTTTTATCAATTTTGATGGACAGGAACCTCATCAAGGAATGACCGTTTCAAATTCTTACGCTGTTAAAAGGGTTACTGAAAATTTAACCAACATTTTTTTACTGTATGAACTAACCAACAATATAAACGTAAATGAATTTGAACCGTTCAAATTTACAGAACTTATTTAATATTAATTTTTACAGACAGTTGGTGGGTTCGTAACATTCTTCAGTGTTGGTGAAATTTTAAGCAACTATTTTAACAGTATACTTCACAAACATCCAGCTGTGATGACACATACTAAATCGTCTATATTACCTATACATATTCACAGTATACATTGAGCTGTTGTCTTTTCAGGTTCATCAGAATAGGCCTATTCCAAATCCCATCATTATCTGACTGATACAAGTCGAGCATATTTTAGCTACCTTGAGCTAAGTAATACTAGAGCACCAAGATGAAGATCCCACATTCCTTGTCTGCTCGCTCGAATTAACAATAACTCCTAAGAAATTGTACCATATCTCCAAGGTCTTGGTCAAGTGTAGCATGGAACTGGTTCCTGAAGACTGCATGTACTTCTTCAAAGATATCTCTAATATCATGTTGTCTGGTATGAAGATTATTATGGAGTTCGTGGCATTTCAGAAGAAGGGAAGATGCTTTAAGATAGGTCATAGCAGGCTGTGATATTGGTAATGTGGAACTTTTTATCATGCTTAAACCACTTTCCAGTGAAAGTTTGGCAGATTGCTGATGGAGAATGAAGACCAACTTGAATGCTAATGGAATCAAGACTACTGCCTTCAATATACCTTGCCATAGCGTGAAGTGAAACATTTAGCTCACCCACTCTTAAAATGTAGTTTGCATTCCTTGTTCATTGCCCTCTCATGCAGGTCAAGATCAAGTGTCATTACAGTTTTGTAATCGGAATCTACAACAGGAGCTGATATGCTTTTAGGAAGACGCAACACTGTATAGAGGGCACTGTAACCAGTTAGAGATCTCCTAACAAAGAAGCAATAATTGTACTCCGTGTCTATGGACTCCTTTTGCTGTTGTGACTGCATCAATAAGGAATTTGAAGCTGCCCAACTGCCCAAGCTCATCACTTGATGTCTCTGTTCATGATTTTAGCAGACGATTGCGTTGCATGCTACTCAGACTGTCTGACTTATCTAGATTGTGATTGCTCTATATGATTGTGATTGATCTGCATGTAAATTGCTCTTCAGGATTAACAGAGTCGGTGTGTTCAGAGTCATCTAGAACTGTAGTTTGCTCTTCTGGGTTAACAGAGTCAGGATGCTCAGAGTCAGAACTGTAGATTGATCTTCAGGATGAACAGGGTCAGGATACTCAGAGTCACTTAGAACTGTCTGACTGTAAAATGCTCTTCAGGATTAATATAGTGAGGATGTTCAGGGCAATCTAGAACTGTAGATTGCTCTCCAGGATTAAGAGGGTCAGGATGCTCAGAGTCACATAGAACTGTCTGACTGTAAAATGTTATTCAGGGTTAACATAGTCAGGATACTCAGAGCTATCTAGAATTGGAGTCATTTCGAACTGTAGATTGCTCTTAAGAATTAACAGAGTCATGACGCCCAGTGTTATCGCGAACTGTAGTTTGCTCTTTGGGGTTAACAGAGTCAGGATGCTCAGAGTCAGAACTGTAGATTGATCTTCAGGATGAGCAGGGTCAGGATACTCAGAGCCATCTAGAACTGTCTGACTGTAAAATGCTCTTCAGGATTAACATAGTCAGGATGCTCAGAACCATCTAGAATTGTAGATTGCTCTACAGGATTAAGAGGGTCAGGATACTCAGAGTCATCTAGAACTGTCTGACTGTAAAATGTTCTTCAGGGTTAACATAGTCAGGATACTCAGAGCTATCTAGAATTGTAGATTGCTATTCAGGATTAACAGAGTCAAGATGCTCAGAGTCATCACGAACTGTACATTGCTCCTCAGGATTAAGAGGGTTATGATGCTCAGAGTCATCACGAACTGTAGATTGCTCTTCGAGATTAACAGAGTCAGGATGCTCAGAGTCAGAACTGTAGATTGATCTTCAGGATGAGCAGGGTCAGGATACTCAGAACCACCTAGAACTGTCTGACTGTAAAATGCTCTTCAGAATTAACATAGTCAGGATACTCAGAGCTATCTAGAATTGTAGATTGCTATTCAGGATTAACAGAGTTATGATGTCACGAACTGTAGATTGCTCTTCGGGATGAACATAGTCAGCATGCTCAGAGTCATCACGAACTGTAGATCGCTCTTCGAGATTAACAGAGTCAGGATCCTCAGAGTCATCACGAACTGTAGATCGCTCTTCGAGATTAACAGAGTCAGGATGCCCAGAGTCATCACGAACTGTAGATCGCTCTTCGAGATTAACAGAGTCAGGATGCCCAGAGTTATCACAAACTGTAGATCGCTTTTCGAGATTAACAGAATCAGGATGCTCAGAGTCAAAACTGTAGATTGATCTTCAGGATGAACAGGGTCAGGATACTCAGAGTCACTTAGAACTGTCTGACTGTAAAATGCTCTTCAGGATTAATATAGTGAGGATGTTCAGGGCAATCTAGAACTGTAGATTGCTCTTCAGGATTAAGAGGGTCAGGATGCTCAGAGTCACATAGAACTGTCTGACTGTAAAATGTTCTTCAGGGTTAACATAGTCAGGATACTCAGAGCTATCTAGAATTGGAGTCATTTCGAACTGTAGATTGCTCTTAAGAATTAACAGAGTCATGACGCCCAGTGTTATCGCGAACTGTAGTTTGCTCTTTGGGGTTAACAGAGTCAGGATGCTCAGAGTCAGAACTGTAGATTGATCTTCAGGATGAGCAGGGTCAGGATACTCAGAGCTATCTAGAACTGTCTGACTGTAAAATGCTCTTCAGGATTAACATAGTCAGGATGCTCAGAACCATCTAGAATTGTAGATTGCTCTACAGGATTAAGAGGGTCAGGATACTCAGAGTCATCTAGAACTGTCTGACTGTAAAATGTTCTTCAGGGTTAACATAGTCAGGATACTCAGAGATATCTAGAATTGTAGATTGCTATTCAGGATTAACAGAGTCAAGATGCTCAGAGTCATCACGAACTGTACATTGCTCCTCAGGATTAAGAG
>JAIGNY010002056.1:530000-560000 GCA_020152595.1 Chiridota heheva
AATTAAAAACTCAGATATTTATAGTATATTAGCACCGAGCAATCAAAGATTCATTCTCACAACTAGGGAGGGGAAATTTGACATCAAAGAGTCATTCCAACAGTTAACTGGGGCTCAACAGTTGCTATTTAGCCCAGCGGAAATTTGTGAAAAATCGTTCACTTTTTGATAAAAGAATGATGTTTGGAACATGCCCTCTTAGTACGAATACAATTTAGACGTGGAGCCTCACGAAAATTGTGTAATGGTGCCAGATTGTACACTTTGATTAAAAAGTGAACAAGTTTTTGAAATTATGGCTCAAATCTGCTGGACAAATTGCTTTAAAACATGACCTGTATACCTCTGCATAATTTAGTTGATAAAGCTAAGAATTCTTCCCCTAATTTCAATTCCTGATGTGAACAGTGGTTGAGACTCATTGATGTGGGGAGGGGGTGGGGAAGGGTGGTCCATTGGGAGCACGTAAGGCCTTATGTAGCTCTCTTTTGATGGTACAATGGACACAATATGTGTTACACAGATGCATTATCCTCAAATGCTCTTTGTGCCACCCCCTCCCCCCACCTTAGCTTGAACCGGACTGGTGATGTCATAGCCTCTAACAGTCTAATTCTTCAATGTCTTTAGGTATTCTATCATATTTTTTCCTGCGATTTTGTAGCTTCAAAACAATGAATATGTCAAAAACGTAGTAAATCCTAAAAACTGAATCTGGGAATCGTATTTATAAAATACCACCCGAAGAAAGCTCGAAAAAAAAAAATTCAAATACATTAGCAATTGTTAAGAATGTGAGGATGAAGACGTCAACTTTCCATGGTAGACTAAACTAGTAATTTCTACACAAGTCATTTCTAAACACAATATCCTTAAGAACTTAGATTTTTGAACACTTTTTCACCATTTTGTTTATTTGAAGTCCTTTTTCATATGAAATGGACATGCTTGACTACTGAAGTAATCCTTTTAGAATTACAGTAACGATTTGTATCCATTCACCAAGTGTCCAGTCATACATTACAGATTTGACATATCTTAAAACCCGATTTTCAAATTTTGATTCGTCAATAATCAAAAACTCAAAAGAGTTAATTCAAAAACAAAAATGATCTGGTCAGATTTTAATATACTCTTTTATTACCAATATACAAAGTTAATTAACAATACCTTGAATAAATGTCATAAAACATTTAAAGAATGATGTGCGGATATACTGGTAAAGTTACAAAAACAACCGTTCATGTTAAAGAGCCTGCTCAGCCCAGGGCCAGGTGGTCATTTCCAGTGCTGTAATTAATTCTCATTTAGAAAGAGGGGGGAGGGGGGAGGGAGCATGCCCTATTATCTAAAAAGTGGGGGGACAAGAAGAAAAAATTTTCTCTGAAATGTACTGAATTGTTAAAATTCTGCTGAAAAGTTGGGTGACATATTCCCCTGTCCCCCCGAAATTACGGCCCCTGGTCATTCCCCACTTGTCCAGTAATACCTGCACCTCCACCCCTACCAGACTACTGGTTTCCCGGCCAGCTATAACGATATTTCTAAAACAGTTTTTTTAATCGGTGGAAGTGGTTATAGTTTTTCTCCGTTTTAACGACCGTCCTGTACCGCTGCCGGTTCATTCAGTTGGCACCGTCTATTGTCTATAAGCGACTTAAAGGATTATTCCGGGGTTCAAGCAAGTTTTTATGTGAAAAAGGACTTAAAAAGAAACAAAATGATAAAGAAAGCATTCAAAAATCTTACTCCTTTGAGGATATTTTTATGTTTAAAGTTTGGTTGCATTTGTGTAGAAAAGACTGAAATCAGACTAGTTGTGATGCCATAGCCTCAGATTCCTCAGTCTTTATGTATTCTATCATATTTTGTTCTCCGATTTTGTGGCTTCAAAACCATGGAATATGCCAGAAAAGCAAACTGAATTTGGTAAGATAATAATTATAATTTACCACTTGTAGAAAGTGTGAGCAAAAATAATTCAAATAGTAATACAAAAATATATCAATTTTCTTTAAAATGAATGAACAATTACTAAGAATGCGAGAAGTTAGGGCGCCAACCTTCTACACGAGTCATTTCTACACGCTCAGAAAAAAAACTTACAAGAGCACCCTTTAAAAAAGGGTTGTCGTGGCATCTAATTTCTGTGTATGGATAGTAATAAAGAAAGGAGTGACATGTCTAAGGAGGCTATTGGAAACTTAGCCTTTCCCTCACCTCCAAAAATTATGTCGTAGCCATAAATATCATTAACTGAAATATCATATGAACCATGTTTGGCATTTTTCGCAATCGTATCGACGTGAGCTATCGTTAAATTTGGACCAAATCATTTACAGTTTGCACCAAAAATTATCCTATTTTAGACCAAACATCTTTTATTTTGGCCCAAAATCTTCAATATTGACCCAAAAACTGCACTTCTGGAGGATAGTCTTCAGGCTTTTATCCAAACAAAAAAAAATCCAAAAAGTGTTGGACCAAAATTTTGAAGGGCCACAATCTACAACATAGAACCCAAAACCCTTAGATACGGAGGTGAAGTTCTTATAATTTCAGGGTCATACGCACATGGGAGCGAGCCATAATGAATTTTCAAAGCAATACAATGTTATAATAGGCCTTTAATCCTTTTGCTCACGCCAATTGGGAAAAATAAAGAAAAAAATTCGAGAATTTTTAGGGAAATCTCCATTGATTTTCGGGAAATCTCCTTCATTTTCCGACAAACTCCCTGCATGTTCGTGTAACTTATTTTCTTCAATTTCCGTAAATTTTTCTTTAATATCCAAAAAATTGTCAGAAATTGTTGCCAAAATTTCAATTTTATGTTAATAATTTCACAATTTGTCATCAAAATAAAAGCATGCATGCAACCGGAAAACCCTTTTCGATGGTGGCCTCTAACTTCCTACGCGCCTCTGTCAGTCTGTCCTCCATAATCTGAAACCGGCGCTCAGTCAGTTTCCTCAAAAACAAAAAAAAGAAACTTAACAAGATGACGTAGGTATTATTTAATTTATCATAAAATAGAAAAGATACAACAAATAAAGACGTCATACATTAGATTGGACCCTGCTAAAAGCAATGCAATGTAAAATCGATAACAATCATTGCCATTGGTAATGATAACCCAATCCCAAACGTAATAATCAATACAAGAAATAATCGTAATATTTAAGTTTCCACGTTCCCTATGCTAAAACGCATGTAAATACTCCTTCTTCTCCTAACTGCTCAAAAACTAAAAGATTGAAAATACTTTACAGCCAATCCACCAGACATCGATGCATTCACCAAGTCTTAACTGTTTCAAAGCTAAATTAAACTTGTTAACTGTTTTTTTTTTCTTATACTTGTTACACTTGGTTGTCGTTCATGTCCAAATGATTTTTGGCGACTTAACCTGTAAGTGGCAAAGCATACAGTCAGTAATGTGCGCTATATAGTTTCAATTATTACCTTTACCTATTCAGATTCTGGTTGCAAGATTACTTCAGCAGATGGAAAGTGGCATACGTACCCACGCTAACAATTTCTTAACTTAGCTGTTGAAGTTTCCGGTTAGACTATCCTCGTTCATTTTAAATTTCAAATAATATAATTCTCCTTCACTATCTCTTTGCGACTCTTCAAAAATATTTTGGTGTAATAAATATTTTCTATTATATTTCTGAAACAGTAAAAATATCTAAACGACACCATTCTTCATATCACGTTTTGGACCTGGCTATTAAAATATCGGATTGGCATCGGAACTTATGGTCTGCATTCCTCAACGTCGCCAATTTACATGATTTTTGCAAATAAAAACAACACCACATTTTTTTTAAATTAACATTGCTGAAATTGACTGTAGTGTCGTAACCATTAAAATACAAGTCTATATTCTCTTCATTAAATGAAATTTAGAAAAATAATTCTCAATTAAAAGATGGCGGATTTTGAGCATGGAGTTTACAATAATAGACCTGTCGCGTCCTAAAGGCAACGACAGAAAACTTGAATATCTCCTTAAATTGTTATATAACGGAATAAGATAGTAAAGTATATACACGTTTTTTTTCTTTTTTCTATTGAAGTCGTTTTTCATACAGACAGTCCAGGAGCTAACCTCCATCGAGGAACCTTTCTCATTCAATAGCTACGCATGCGTATTTTCAATCGCACCATTAAGCACACACGTACCACGGTGCGCAGTGTCAGTTTCGCCTTTGCGTATATCTCCCGCTCTGTTCTGTGGTTAAGAACAGGCACTTGAAACAGACAGACAGAAAGTGTAAACAATGAAGAGATTGTTGCTGCAATGACGGAGAAAAGAATATATATATATATATATATATATATATATATATATATACATCATATATATATATATATATATATATATATATATATATATATATATATATATATATATATATATATATATGTGTATATATATATATATATATATATATATATATATATATGTATATATATATATATATATATATATATATATATATATATATATATATATATATATATATATGTATATATATATATATATATATATATATGTGTGTATATATATATATATATATATATGTATATACATATATATATATATATATATATATATATATATATATATATATATATATATATATATATATATATATATATATATATATATATATATATATATATATATATATATATATATATATATATATATATATATATATATATATATATATATATATATATATATATATATATATATATATATATATATATATGTATATAGCTAGAAAGTGTAGGATTGTGGGTAATCTTTGGAAAATGGCTGCGCCCAAAGTTCCTCAGGCTGCATCGAGGAACTTTAGGGTTCCTAGACTGCTAGATGGAGGTGAACTCCTGGATTGTCAGATAAACGATACTGACCACTGAACTAATCCTTATTTTCATAATATTTTTACCTTTTAAAGAATTCCGTCTCAATCTTCCAACTCTATTATTTCAATTTCATTCTTTTGTAAGGTAATAATTTTTCAACCAATATAAAAATTCTACATAAAACTTTCTTGAATAGTAAAGAAAATTTCTAGAGAAGAATTTGTGGATAAACTAATAAAGAATACCTAAAGGGAAATTCCAGTTGAGACTCCCAGCTGGGATGAACTGGTCCCAACTTGGATTTAATATTCAACTGGGACCAGTTAGCCAGTACGAGTAACCTGCATATCATCCCATGGTCCGAGCCAGTTGACCGTGTCTCCACTTGTTCAGTTTTAACTGCACCTCCACCTGTCCACCCCTATGGTTTCCGGCCATATGCAATATCTTTTATCAGCTATTTTGATGATAACTCGGCCTGTCGGCGGAAGACTTGTGTATTATTCCCCCTTGCAACCAAAAAATGTTGGTACTCTTTCCACTAACCCTTGCAACCAAAAAATGTTGGTACTCTTTCCACTAAGAGGTCACCCTTCTTACCGTGACACCCCTGGATGTACTTGGGCATGGCGGTTAGGAGTAGAATTTATCATTTAAATTCATTCTCAAAGTTTTGATCATGTTTAGGCTATAAGTTGCGTTGATATATTCTCACCAATACCTGACTACGACATAAAAGGGTGCCATTTTACACCTAACTGAAAAAGGCGGGGTATGTGCCGCGGTGCACGGTAATTCCCTACATTGAGTTCTATATTGTATCGTTTAAGTGGTACAAATTGTGAGATTATAAAAGTTATAAACAACCAAAAAAAGCATTAGGTTTTTATGCCGTCAAGTGTTCTCATGATTTAAGCATCTCGTCACGCATGGCGGGAATCACACCTTTAAGGAAACATATTTCCAACAGCTCTTGTGGCGTCTTCGTATTTGGGTACTGACTCAAGGCCCATTTGATGTACACCAAAAATTCGTTCCAGTCCACCTGCCCGTCCGCGTCCATGTCAATTGCCTTCAACCCTTTCTTTGTGTCATGACAACGGTAACAGGAGAAGTATGGAGACATGAATCCATTGTAGAACGAATCGTACTGCAGCATATCATCCTTCTGGCCTTCTTCCGTAAGATCCCATTCGTCCCATGTCTTGCGGATTTCCCTTATGAGGTACTCTGCATGCGGAGCGTTGGTCTCTATCTTTACAATTTCGTCCCGCATTTCTGCCGTGAGGCTTCCTCCGGAGCGGTCGTACAACACAGCAACGCCTGCTCTGCTCATGTATTCTTCTTTCCTAAAACAAAGACGAATGCCATTTTTGATAAGAATGTCTGCATAATGTATTATCGCACGTTGCTAAATTAAATGGTTCCCGCACGTCTAGAGTTAGACATCCTTCCTTCACCTGTCACGTGATATTTTTACACGGTTACAAGTGAAATTTTTTAAAAGAAAGTTATAGTCCCATCATTGAAGGCCGCCAAGCTGGTAACGTCACTTCCGGTTTTTTATTTTCCTTATTGATTGCGAGAAATCTGTGATGCTAACAAATAAGGCCACTATGTTTGGTTTCGACGAATGTGAGACTGATAACATCTGAGATTTCTCGGAGTCCATAGTGAAAATTGAAAACCGGAAGTGACGTTACCAGCACGGCGGGGTTCACTTCTGAATGTGTTCATGAGACGATACCTTTCCTTTAACTTGACTGCTTGAGGGAGTCCATTACCAAGCAGAAATTTGGCAATAAAAAGTCTGAATGCCTAATTTAACTCTTTAATGCCAGGTATCGTGCTAACGTGGGGATAATCTAAAATACATTATAATATTTCTGATTGGTAGAGACATTTGAACCAATATTGTCAATTAACAACATCCGTGAATATGACGTCATTAGATTACGTAAGATTCAACGGTGACGTTTCAAGCAATTTTCTTGGGACGGATTTCCTGTAAATTTTTTTCGTTTAATTAATCTGTATAAACGCTCACCTGCCGCTTCGGAGATCTTCCAGAAGAACCTCTTTCATCTTGTAACCTCTGTCGTCGGTGAAGTCCTCATTCTCACCGAAGAGTTGCAATAATCGTTCCTTGATCATCTCGGGTGGTGACAAAGAGCTGATGCGCATTGGTGCTTCTTCGCCAAAAAAGTCAGCCAAATCAAATTCATCTTTCTCCAATGTCAACCAGAAATCAAGCGCACGTGTCCCAAACAAGGGCTGCTTGTAATGAGGCATAGCTCCTGTTGTTATTTTCGTCACGTTGATGGCGGCTTTACGCAGATACTGGCAGTTGTATCGCTTTAGGACTTTCTTGTTGCCGAGCCGGATAAGATTCATGAGAGTAACGCAGGAAGCTGCTTGACCCATTGAAGCACCTTCGGCACACACACTGGCCCAGATTCCGTCAGCGCCATCCATTAAAACCTGAATAAAATGAAATCATTAAAGGTGCATGGACGTCTAGAGCTTTATTGCATATCAGAACGAGTTTTAAAGCTTTTGCCGAAAAGTGAGGGCGTATTCAAATTAAGTCTCATAATGAATTTAAGAGCTTCCTTGCATCCAATGGTACGGAATATCATACACACTACTAAATTCCGACCCGGGTCGAAATTTGTACGTGGAGTCCCATTTATGTACACAACAGACAGTTCACGTGACTTCTATTGGCTATAATCTAAATGGATTAGCAAAAACAAACGCTCTCACTTTTCGACCGCCAGCTACTTTAAAGTTGGGGTAGAACTGTGTTACAACACTCTTTGATTTTGGAAATACAAGCATAAACTATGCATCATGTAAACCTTTTTTGTTGTTGCTGAGGTGGCGGTGGTGGCTGAAGAAACACACTCCAGGACATCCCCTTCAATAACTTAATAGCTTACTCCAGGATATCCAACCAGGGCATCGTACCGAGGACCTACATAAAGTGCAACTTTTTAAAAGATATAAAGGAAGGGTATCGTCCCATAAAAAAAATATTCAGTAGTACCACGCCGCCGTGCTTGCAACGTCACTTCCGGTTTTCAATTTATCTTGCTAATCGCGAGATATCTGTGATGTCATCGATCACACATGCGCTGGATTGAACATAGGGGCTTACATTTTTCATCGAAGACATCATAGATTTCTCGCAATCAATAAGGACAATTGAAAAACCGGAAGTGACGTTCCCAGCACGGCGGTGCTCATTTCTGAATGTATTTATAGACGATACCTTTTCTTTGAGAGATCTTATAGCAGTTAGGTGATGCTTCCTCTTCACGTCTACAAAACTTTAATAAAGGTAAAGCAAAGAGAAGCCCATATGGAGAGCAGTTGTGTCACACACTCTAAAAAATGAATGGTCAAATTTGACCATAACATGGTCATCTCTGCACCGAATTAAGTTTGGCCAAAATTGAATGACCATAGCATGGTCAAATTTAACCATAATGTGGTAAGTATGGATAAATTTGACCATATTGTGGTCAAATTTGTTGTTTAATTTTGACCAGTTGCTTCGGTGCAGATTTGACCATACTTTGGTCAATATCTGACAATTCTTTTTTTTAGAGTGCAGTAGCCTCTTCAATAGCCTTAACGGTAAAGTAAAGAGAAGATTACATGGAGAGCAGTTGCGTCACATTAGCCCGTTTAATAGCCCTAAAAGCAAAGTAAAGAGAAGCTCACGTTAAGAACAGTTGCGTCACAACTATAGCCCTAAAGGAAAAACAAAAAGAAGCTTACATGGAGAGCATTTGCGTCACAGTAACCCTTTTAATAGCCCTAAATGTAAAGCAAAGAGAAGCTTACATAGAGAGCGGTTGCGTCACAATAGCCCTTTAATAGCCCTAAATGTAAAGCAAAGAGAGGCTTACATGGAGAACACTTGTGTCACAGTAGCCCCTTTAATAACCCTAAATGTAAAGCAAAGAGAAGCTTACATGGAAAGCGGTTGCGTCATGGTAGCCCCTTTAAAAGTCCTACATGTAAAGCAAAGAGAAGTTTACAATGACAGCAGTTGCGTCACAGTAGCCCCTTAATAGCCCTAAATGTAAAGCAAAGAGAAGCTTACATGGAGGGCAGTTGCGTTATAGTCGCCTCTTTAATAGCCCTAAATGTAAAGCAAAAAGAAGCTTACATTAAGAGCAGTTGCGTCACAGTAGCCCCGTTAATAGCCCTAAATGTAAAGCAAAGAGAAGCTTACATGGAGAGCAGTTGCGTCACAGTAGCCCCACTTTTCGTGTACGTGGACAAGAAGATGACCCTTCCAGTTATGTTCGTCCATGATATTACGAATAAATCTCGACCACATCCCGACTTCTTCCGGAAGTGTTTTCCCTGGCTCCTCGTACATCAGACCGAAAAGGCGGAGCTCGGGCGGAAGGTTACCCATGTAGTCTACAAACTCAAAGAGACGATCGGCGTTGTCCGGCATAATCTCCGCAATGTCCCGAAAACTTACGAGCACCTTGGAATCTTTATGGAGATGTTCATGACAGTACTCGATCCACTTTCTGACGAGCTTGCAGATGTCGTTGACGGTAATCTTCGTGAAATCGTACACAGAGTCTCCAAGATCTACTTCGAAGATGACGTTCCACAGCCCCGCCTCCTCCATCTTCTTCAATCCAATGGGAACGGTCTGCAGGTCAGGTAGATTGTTTTTCACCGCTATTAATATCAAATTTCAAATAAAACATTTATTTTTTGGAACATCAATTATTATCATCTTTATATACATAGAATGATACTGTGAGCACATGAGGTATGACTAGGACAAACTAAGCAAGAAAGCAAACCATGGAGTTGCTGATCTCATCACCTTAAGCATACAGCATCGTTGGGGGAATAGCTAATATTAATAACTATGGGGGGAAAAGATTAAAAGGGGCGCTCTGTGATCTTTTGACCCCAGAGTTTACGAGACATAACTTCATGTACCATTTCATACAAACATAGGATTGGTATAGCTCTTTGCACTTTCAAAATTTAAATTGGCAAACAAATAATAACTATGGGGGAAATGGTGAAAGGGGTCACTAGCTCTGTGACCTTTGAAGGTTTGACACCAGTTTACGGGATAGAAAGTGATATAAACATAGGATTGGAATAGGTCTTGCACTTTTAGAATTTAAAATGGCATACAAATTTACAAATTAGTACATATCTACCCCCAAAAATCACATATTTGACCCCTAACCTCTAACCCTCTTAATTGTAACAACTTCTGAAACTGTTCACATTTATTGCACCCTACTGTATAACACCATTCATGCTCATGTCACTTACCACTCCATAACTATAAGGGGAAATTGTGAAAAGTGGTCAATAGCTCTGTGACCTTTGACCCAAGAGTCCACGGTACACAAATTCATGTACCAAGGTATCATGGTACAACATAGGGTTGGTATAAGTCATGTATTTTTTAATTCAGAATGGCGCAAAATTGTGCATAAGTACTTATTTGACCTTTAACCCATGACCTTTGACCTTTAATTATTTTATTTTGTTACAATGTTAAACCCTACCCACCTATGCATATTTTTTAGATACCAAGTAATTCCTTCAAAGATACAGCCATCACCAAAAACTGGTTTCATTTGACCTTTGTACCCCAAAACCTTGGAGACGAACGTTCTGGGTCAGGGGTACCCATCCATCAATTTTGGTTCATGTGTGTATTATAGTTTTTGAGTTACAAGCGACACAAAATTAATTGTTGCATACGCGCACATGCACATACCCTCACCCCACACACACACATTACCAAATTTTGTCCCGTTCCAAAAACTTATGACCCGTAACTCCTAATATAAGGTCATCATATTAGACCCCTGGCGGGCCCCACCAGCCCCCTAATATCAAGGGGGTGGCCATGTAGTGTAGGAGGTACAGGCAGTTTTCCTATACAGCAAAGTGGTTACAATATCTCATCCCTACATATATGTGTATGTGGGTGATGAGATAATTATAGGCAACAAGGCACTGCTATCGAAAAGAGAAGTCCAAGTGGTCTAAACAATGGTTCACATCGGCTTAAAAATAGAATGAAAGACTCCTCTGAAAGCTATATACCTATACGTCTGATACACTGGAAAAAGATGATGATGTACCCGAGTCTTGAAGGACTGCAAGTTGGAACCAGGGTTTAGAGGAATGGTGTGCATTGAGAATTTCTAGGTGTGCACCAATTTGTTGATGCCCTGAGGATGGCGTTCCAAGGAAAACACTCCCAGACCAGGGACAGTGACGTAACTGTTATGCGCTCTAGGGCGCCAAACCAAATGCCCATACAAATATAAACGCCAAGGGGTAAATTATGCTAATATCACCTCTGCCAAAGGAGGTCGGAATAATCGTACTGCCCTCCATGTCAATTTTACCCCCACAAATCGTGCTTTTAAGCCTCAAAGCCACTGAAAACGCCTCACGCGGCCCTCTGACCCCAGCGACGAATACCACTTGCGTTTCAGCGCAAATGCAGGAGTCTGGGGCGCTTAAGTCTCCTGGCGGGGTCCAGCTCTGGCAATCTGGGCATTTTGGTAGCTATCTAAAGGTAGTTTTTGATAGTTTCTGTTAAAAAAAAAAAAGGGCAAAACTCTTGGTGAGGCCACGTGCGAAGCCCGCGAAAGCTCTCGCAATTTGGGCATTTTGTATATTTAGAAATTATTTTCTTAATTTTCTACAAATTAATTAGCAGCCTGTTTCTGAGTCAGTGGGCACCCACAGGCTTCCAATTAGACAGGACCGCGCAGGACTGCGAAATTACGTCACTCAGGGTAGGTTGTCAGCCGTAGGCCCTAACAAGAAAACCTTTCACTGTAAGGTCAAGGAAGGGAACAGCCTGCAACGGCGGCGGGACGTTTTTGAAGATGGGGACCAAACATATATCGGCATGGGGTGGAGGGGCGAAGCTCTGGTGGGGGACCAGGGGGCGAAGCCCCTGGAAGCTCTTCGGTTTTAGCGCATTTGGGGCTAAAAAAAGGCCTATATTTAACTGAATTTTGCATATTGCAACTCTTATAAATTCAATCAAAAGTCGAAGATGCCAACCCAACAGGGCGAAAACGGCCTGAGAGGATTACACCTTCCCGGTCTGCCGGTTGCATGCTTCCTGCCCAGATCGGAGGTAAAATTAGGAAATTCTTCAAATTAAATTGAGAACAAAAAATGAAGGGAAATTTTGATCAAATTTGGCAACATTTCCCAAAAGTTGAACAATATTTCAGGATAAATGACTAAGATTCACGAAAAATGAGCAATATCAAAATAGCCTGATAATTATTTAGATTTCCCGCAGAGCTTAAAAATGCTCGAAAATGAAGGAAATTCTCGAAAAGTGAAGACAATGTTCCAAGTTCAACATGCATAGAAACTTATTTTTCCTTGTGACCGGAAAATTGTGGGGTCTTGTCCCCGATCCCACCTCCCCTCTGAGAAGGGGGAGGGTCTTCCATAATCAGATAATGTAATTGCTGTACTTCATAGTAATTGTGGCGAGTTAATAAGTTACGGCACCTCCCTTGGCTGCTGTAATAATGCGATGGTATCTACCATCTTCAAGATCTCTTGGTTGAAGCGTTGATCTAACTCATGCAAGAAGCATAGACCCAAAGAAATGGAAGTATTCTTCGACCAAGGAGGTACCACTGTAGATGATTCATTTAAAGTGATTTCTGCATCAAATACATAGATCGATTGTTTTCTTACAAAACCTTGTAATGTTCGTAGGTCTATGGTCATTTGAATAAGAATTAATTAATTTGTTCCAGTAATTTGATTTTCTTATTCAAAGAAATCTATTATGTGTCTAAATGATACATTTGTAAGTTTAAAATTAGGTTTTCCACTATGGAGGAAAGAAATAAAAAGCCAAATTTTCTATTCCAATTTTAATATCGAATTAATAAAAAGACCCCACACTTAACATGTAAGAGACCGTCATCTCTAGGCAAGTTGCCATAGGGCCCCATGATCAACCCATAATCAGATATTCCACAGCTTATTTTCAACGTTATGCAAGAGAGGTGTGTATCTTGAATCAAAGAGCGGTGGAAGCTCTTTGCTTGAATAAACTTTTAAGAAACTATATATATATATATATATATATATATATATATATATATATATATATATATATATATATATATATATATATATATATATATATATATATATATATATATATATATATATATATATATATATATATATATATATATATATATATATATATGACAATAAATTAGGTTTGTTTGCTGTAAAGAAATACCTTGATACCAGAAAAGTCAAGTTCCCGGCCACACAATGCCTTGTGGAGGCTGTTGAAATCTGCCTTAGTAGTAATAATAGTCAATTTGGGGGTCATCATTTTCTTCAAAAACACGGCACCGCTATGGGCCCCAAGAATGCCTGTAGTTATGCTGATTTAGCTATGGGGGAGTTAGACGAGCAGGCCAAATCAAAAGGGCCTGTGAGACCCAATTACTGGTGGCGTTATAGGGACGATATAGTAGATATTTGGACTTTGGGAGTCCCTAAGTTGTTAGAGTTTACTAACTTCATTAATTCACTACACCCCACCATTCAATTTAAATTAGTATACTCAAACTCCTGCTTAAACGTTTTAGACTTAACACTTCGCATCAAAGAAAGCTACATTGAGACAGATGTGTATGCTAAACCCACTGACAGTCATTTGTATTTACCATTCAACAGTTCCCACCCATCGCATTGTAAAAATGCCATCCCGTACGGTGTAGCCCTTAGGCTTCGCCGTAATTGCTCATCTGACCATCTGCTGGAAGCTAGATGTCTGGAATACAAAAATTACTTAAAAGCCCAAAACTACAAACCGGATTTAATAGACAAACAATTTAATAGGGCCACCAAACTGAACAGACATCAGCTACTGCAAACTAAACCTAAACCTAAAGAAAAGAAATTTCCTCTTGTCATAGACTTCAACCCCCGCCTCCCTGATATTTCTAAAATAATGCGAAAACATTTACCCTTATTAGAAACTGCAGAAACTCTACAAGACATTTTTCCCAAAGGATCAATAATCCCAGCCTTCAGACGAACTAAAAATCTGAAAGAAATTCTTGCCCCCTCTAATCTCAAACCCACCCCTTCAAGTGAACATGAGATAGGAGGTTATTCTAAATGTGACAGTAAATGCGATTTGTGCCAAAACTTCTCGCAAGCAACAAACACCATTCAAAGCGAGGCCACTGGACGCCACTATAAAATAAAACAAAATATGACTTGTACTTCACGCAATGCCATCTATCTTATAACATGCTTAAAATGTAAACTTCAATACGTGGGATCAACATCCACACAATTTAAAGTGCGCTTTCGCAATCACAAGTCTTCGATGGTTACCAACAAAAAGACCTGTGAAGTTGCTGTCCATTTTTGTCGAACCCCCCATAACCTTTCCGACTTTCAATTCATCCCATTTGAAAGAATTACAGATTCTCAAAACACCGAAAAAAAGCTGCTAACACGAGAGGTATATTGGACAGCCCAATTACACACTTTGCAGCCATACGGACTTAACAAAAGACAAGAACTTCATTCAAAAAGCCGGATTAGTTACACATCATAGACCTTTCATCACTCCCAACTTTGTTTGTTGTTATTTTCTTTGTATTCAGTTTCGGCTTTAGTAATTTGTTCCACTTTATGTACATTAGCTTTATTATAGTCTTATCACTTACTTGCATTTGTTCAACCGATGAAGGTCGAATGACCGAAACGTCTTGCTTTTTTAAGTTTTTAATAAAGTTACTCCAGGGACAGAAGGAGTGGTTGGAAGTTGTATTTTCTTTTTTCTGCAACGTATTCAATTTATTATTTCAAAGGAATTACTATGAATCCGTCCCGGATCCTTCCACCAGCAGTCCATTGTTTGGTTCTTACTTCATATATACTTTATATATATATATATATATATATATATATAAATATATATATACATACATACATACACACATACATGCATACATATATATATACATATATATATATATATATATATATATATATATATATATATATATATATATATATATATATATATATATATATATATATATATATATATATATATATATATATATATATATATATATATATATATATATATATATATATATATATATATATATATATATATATATATATATATATATATATATATATATATATATATATATAAATATATAATATATATATATATATATATATATATATATATATATATATATATATATATATATATATATATATATATATATATATATATATATATATATATATATAATATATATATATATATATATATATATATATATATATATATATATGTCAACTAAGATATGCTGATTTCAAAAAGTTAAATGTCATAGTTTTTACAAGCATCTTCAGCCGCCATTTTGAATTTTAAAATGGCGGCTCTTTTAATTATTTTTTACTGGAATTCCAGGTAAATTTTTGTACCAAAATGTATTTTAATAGATTACATTATTAATTTTGGTGCGTTGATTTAAAAACAAAATTAAATGCCAACTTCTCAGTCATGTCTTCTGCTGCTATTTTAAATTACAAAATGGCAGCCGCCATGTTTAGTACTTGTTGGGATAATACCCTAACGATCTTACAACTGATTACTGTTTTGTAGTGGAAATTGCTATATTTTGATGAGAGGGAACCTTCGTAAAATCATTACCAAAGTAACTGGGATCAGATGGGATTTCAGCCGGGTATCAGAGAGCCATATATCCCATGTGGGTTCCATACGGATTCTATGTAAGCTATTTATGGAGAAAAAAACGATCTTGCTGTTTGACCTCATATCTCATGTCGTTTTAATGTGGGTTGAATGTGGTGTATCTGTGAAAGATAACCCATATGAATCCCATATAGGATCCACCTGAGTAAGCGGGGTATATGACCAAATAGGATGCATATACATGTCCCAGTTACTCCCTCCGTATCCTTGATGAAATTGTTCCTGTGGATGTTACCACAAACTACATAAGTCCCCCATCAGTTAAAGCGAAACCAATAACTGTGGACAAGTTTAAATTTCACTCCCGTGATCCGTTTGTCAGAAAATATGAGACATTTGACAGGGATTAGCTTGTTTCATGCTTTGTTCATGGAGATAGGAGTAGAGTCACTGGTAATCTTAATTCTGAAGATTAATGACTCTAAGCATCCTGCCTCTGTTAATCCTGAAGAGCAATGTATAGTTCGTGATGACTCTGAGGATTCTTACTCTGTTAATCTCAAAGAGCAATCTACAGTCAGACAGCTCGTAGTGACTCTAAACATCATGACTCTGTTAATCCTGAAGAGCAATCTACCGTTCGTGATGACTCTGAGAATCCTGCCTCGTTAATCCGGAGGAGCAATCCACAGTTCTAGATGGCTCTAAGCATCCCGACTATGTTAACCCCGAAGAGCAAATTACAGTTCGCGATAACACTGGGCGTCATGATTCTATTAATCCTTAAAAGCGATCTACAGTTCGAGATGACTCTTTGCATCCTCACTATATTAATCCTGAAGAGCATTTTACAGTTATATGCGACTCTTAGCACCCCGACTCTGTTAATCCTGAAGAGCAATCTACATGCAGATCAATCACAATCATGAAGAGCAATCACAATCTAGATGACTTTGACAGTCTGAGCAGAATGCAACAAAATCGTCTGCTAAAAATGTGAAAACAGACATCAACTGTTCAACTTGGGCAGCTTTATACTCCTTCTTTATGCAGTCACCACAGCAAAAGGATCAACCAAAGACACGGAGTACAATGGTTGCCTCTTTGTTAGGAGATCTCCAACTGGTTACAGTGCCCTCTATACAGTGTTGCGTCTTTCTCAAAGCATATCAGCCCCTGTTGTAGGTTCCGATTACAAAACTGTAATAACACTTGATCTTGACCTGCATGAGAGGGCAATGAACAAGCAATGCAAACTACATTTTAAGAGTGGGTGAGCTAAATGCTTCACTTCACGCTATGGCAAGATATATTGAAGGCAGTGGTCTTGATTCCATTAGCATAAGCATAAATTTATCTGGGACAATAATACCAACTCCATTAAAAGAAAAAGATTGATGGTCAGGCCCTGGCCGTTCAAGAACTGGTACAAGCAAAGAGTTTCGTTGGACCAATTTATTTCCTGTAATCGACAGACAATCCACCGTTACCCAAGAGCATAGGACCCACATCATTAATTATGGGAATAACATAATTAGTATCAAAATACTTGTGTGGAATGTTGAAAGTATTTGCAAAAAAACTTTAAAATCCCGATTTTAAAAGGTACTGCACAGCTATTGATATAATTTGTTTCATAAAAACTTGGCTAGGAAGCAGTGACGAAATAATTATTGAGGGCTATAAGAAATTTACAGCAGTAAGGAAACGCATTTCGGGGGCTAAGAGAAATTCTGGAGGCGTTTCTGTGTTTTTCAAGAGTAGCTTGAAATTACAGCGAGTACAGAACTTAGGTTCTGATAATCATATAGGGACGCATCTTCCTTCTGCAGTAAACAACCCGCCGATATATTTGTGTGCATTGTACAACCCACCTGAGAATTCACCATATTCTGACGTGACCTTTTAAAAAAAAAACTTGAACAAGATATTGCTGTTCTAGATAGTTTGCATAATGAATGCTTATTTACATTAGCTGGAGACTTTAATGCTATGACTGCTCAATTGTCGGATTTGATTGAATTGGACGATTACATTGCTTTAGGAATTTCTGAATCTGGTATTCATTCATGTCGTTCCTCTGTTGATAATCGTGTTAACTTGTATGGTAATTTGTTAATTGACTGATGCAGAAGTACTAACGTGCGGATTTGTAATGGTAGATTGCCCCCTGTAAGTGAAACTGGAGGATATACTTACATTTTATCAACGGGCAAAGTGTCGTTGATTACATAATTGCATCTCAGAATTTGCTCAATAATAGAGTAATTACTAATCTTATAGTTGGTGATGCTGTAGATTCGCCACATTTACAACTAACCTTTGATATTCATTACGTAAATAGTGTTCATCATACCAATGTTAGTGGTAAACGATCACAGTCTATTGATTGTCTTCCTCTAATGAAAACAGTCTGGTACAAAGAAAGACAAAATGAATATTCTGAAAAGTGAAGGAATAATGATACATTGGACACAATAGAGGAAATCATGGGCTATTTGAAGAATAACAATCCTGAAGTAGCGGTGATACAAATAAATGATTTACTAAAAAGGATCTGTGGTGTGAGATGTATCAGGGGAAACGCAAGTCTTCCAAAACCGCAAAATTGGTTTGATCAAGATTGTTTTTAATTTAAATCAAGGGTTAGGAAAGCGCTTAAAGAACATAGAATACAACGTAGCAATGAAAGTCGGGAACGTTTTTGTGATATAAAGAAAAGTTACAATAAATTCATTACATACAAGAAAACACAATTCATGGAAAATAAAACAAAAGAGCTTCTTACTTTAGCAAAACAAAATGACAATAAGAAGTTTTGGGCTTTCTTTAACAGTTTAAAGCTCCCACAAACAAGAATACAATGATATTTCAGCTATAGAATGGTCTCAATACTTTACATCTGCTTTTGAAGTTAACGATTTTACAGTATATTTTGATATTTCAAATTCCTCATTGGAAGTTTCTGCTAGTATTTTGGATGTCAACATTACAAATAATGAAGTTGAGAAAGCAATCAATTCACAAAAAAACAAGGCAAAGCTTGTGGTATCGATGGTGTTCAAATTAAAATCATCCTGTATTCGAGAAAGACTTACCAAGTAGTTATTGGCATATTACACTGTTGTGTGCTTTAAGCCAAGTATTTTCAAAAGTGTGATGTAGTAGACTATGTGATTAGCTCTCGGATCATAATATCCTTTCTTTTTCTCAGGCAGGTTTTCGGGCAGGGTTCTCTACTATTGACGATTCTTTCGTCCTTCACACTGTCATTTCTAAAAGCATTGAATAAACCACGCGGAAAACGTTACGCCACGTTTGTTGATTTAAAAGCCGTATTTGATAACATCAATCGCAGTATTTTATTCAAGAAACTTTATAATATGGGAATGAGGGGTAAATTCTAGAGATACTTATATCAATGTATAGTAATATTGAGTCATGTGTGAAGACAAAGGACGGTCTTTCCCCAAAATTTGATTGTGCGAGAGGTCCAAGACAAGGTTGTAATCTATCCCCGTACTTATTTTCACTTTATATCAATGATATTGAAAAGCGATTGAAGCCCACCGTGACAAACATCGAGGAATTCTTATAAATAACAATAATATTAAGCAGATGACCTCGTTATCTTTTCAGAAAATGTGTATTCCTTGCAAAGTTTACTGAATGTTTTCCAAGATTATTGTGAAGAAAATAATTTGACTGTAAACTCAGATAAAAACGAAGGTAATGGTTTTTAGAAAGGATGGATACATTGCAAGAAGTGAACGTGTTTATTTTAAAGGCAAAATTATTGTGACTGTAAATAACTAATTACCTAGGATTACATTTTACGCGAAAAGGAGTATGGTCAAAATCCCAAGTTTAACAGAGTTCAAAGTCTAAGGTTGCTTTATTCGATTTTAAGAAAATTTTGTCTAGAACTATTGATTTACCTGTAAGTAATATCCTTCAAATTTTTGATCATAAGATAATGCCTATTTTAACATACGGTTATGAGTTATGGGGTACTACCCCTGTAAGATTCTTTACGATCTTAAGGTTTTTAAATAAGTTTTTATATAGCGCCACCATATTCGCTTAACCGGCTTTGTTGTGACGGCAGAGCTCATTTGCTTGGGTCTCCTTTCGGAAATGATCCGGAAATGTACCCTTTTTTGCTTTCCTGAGATCTTTAGATCTATGACTATATTATGAACGTGAAATAAGAACATTTTGTATAATTTTCATGTTGATGAGCCAAATACTTGTGAAGAAATAGTAACATAAAGTGGATTCACGTGAATGCATTGAATTACCTGTGAGTCGCCATTTTGTTTTGCGTTAACTTAGGATAGTTCATTCAACGACATAGGGGTTTTATTTCAACTTCATTTTGAGTCCTATTCGGCATCACCTTGATGGAATTCTTTAGTTTTTAAGTATATCATTCATGTTTCTTCATATTGTGCCTTTTGTCAGTGAGTCATTTTGAAAATGTAATCATTTGTTTTTGCCTGAGGTCAAAGAATGTTCTCAAGTGTGTTATGATTTATCATGTCATTGTTGTCAAGGGTTATATGCAAACGTGCTTTGACAAGCTCGTATCTATAATGTATGCCCAATCTTTTATATTCATGTAAAGGGAAATTTTGTTAATATTATGATTTTCAGGGAATGCAGGTAAACCCAAGCTTGGGAAAGGTTTGTTGACAGATGTTTAGACAAATATTACTAGAGGTTAATGGTGGATTAGGTTATTTATCACATGTCACATGTTTTGTATTCAGGAACTTTAGTTGATATGGAATAAAGTGTTGTCCAGCAGTGATGATGTTCTGTAGCTAGCTTACCAAAGGAGGACTTACTCCCAGTAAAGTAGCAAGTGATAGGGATGTTTGATTAAAATAATGTGATGTATCGTACAAAGAGAACAAAATGTGCTGGAGCCTGATATTGTATATGCTGTTATATGAAAGAGGTTTAGAGGTAAGCGAATTGATGAAGAATGGGTGAAATCAGTAGTGTAATGGTTTATATCAAATCATAAGAAGTGTTTACAAGGAACGTTTATCTTAAAAGAGGAGAAGGTAATTGTATGTGAAATGTTATTTTAAGTGTCAGGCAAGGGTCATGTGAGTGTATTACTTGAGTATGCATTATCTTAACTCATAATTCAGGAGTTTCTCCATTCAGGTCACGATTCTTGCTGTTACAGCCTTTTTTATTAAAGTTCATTAAATGTTCATCTGATATTTTTCCTTTGCAGTGTGTTAATTGTGCATGGCCAAAGTGTATTTGATGTAACTTACAAGTACTGTAATATTCTGTTGTAACCAAGGCGTTCTGTTATGTTTGTTTTATACAGAATCGAATGAGACAATAAATTCATGCCAGCTAAGCCGTGACGAAGTCCTGTATTATTTTAGTGCTAACCGGGTTGTCATCTTAGGCCTTTTCCTACAACCCCCATGAAAGTACAATAAGAGTTTACAATTCGTTTCATAAATATGTTTTAGGTTTACCACCAAATGCCATGAATATTATAGCTCTAGGAGAGCTGGGTCACTTTTCCTTTAAAAGTCAAACAATACTAAAGCAAATAACATATTGGTTAAAACTTCTTATTCTTGATAAAGACAGGTATCAGATTCATTGTTATGTAGAACAAAGAGTATCGGAAAACAAAGGAGTGCCATCATGGGGACTGTGTGTTAAAAATATTTTCTATGAAACTGGGTTTGGTAATATTGGGGAAGGGCAGGGAGAAGGGATTACTACACATTTCTATGAAAATTTTAAGCAGCGAGTTTTTGATATAGATAGACAGAACTGGTTGAGTGATATTAAATCTAGAAGTTCTTTGCGTTGTTATGCATAATTTAAAACAGAAAGGTATGCAGAGCCATACCTATTATTCAATAATGTTTTTAAGCCTAAAAAGTTGGTCTCCAAAATCAGATGTGCTTGCCTTGAAATTGAAGTCAACGAAGGCCGTTACTGTAATATAACCTATGAACAAAGGTTCTGTCAGGTTTGCATTTTAAAAGAAGTTTGAGATGAATATTATTTTCTCCTAATTTATCCATCCCTTTCTGAAATCCGCAGTAAATTTATCCCCAAAAATATTTCTTTAAACCCGCAACTAGAACAAAATGTAATACTTTATTAGCAGCTAGTTCTACCTATTTTTGCAGTAATCACACTTTGTTTTACACGCAATGGAAGCAAGATGTTTGTTTCTTTCTCTTTGATTATCGTTTGTTGTAAGAACCTCAATCATGTACCCATTTAATTGATCGTTTATGTTTGTGACAAGGGCCAGATGGCCTTGAGCACTGTAATAGATTGTATTGTATTGTATTAAAGCTGGTCTTTATTCTCCATCGACAATCCGCCAAAGTTTCACTGGAAAGTGGTCTAAGCATAATGTAGAGAGTTCGACATCACCAATATCATGGCCTGCTATGACCTATTCATTGAAGCATCTTCCCACCAAGAAAGCTTGAAAACCATAGTCCAGAAATACCACGAACTCCATAATAAGCTTCATACGAAACAAGATGATATTAGACATATCATTGAAGTACATACAGTCTTCAGAAACCAGTTCCATGCTACACTTGACCAAGACCTGGAGAGATGGTACAATTTCTCAGGAGTTATATGAGTTTACTTTCCTTGATTGTTGATTCGAGCGAACAGACAAGGAAAGTACGAGCTTCATCTTGGTGCTCTTGAGGAGCAAATCATGTACTACTTAGCTCAAGGTCTTAACAAATAGCTCGACTTATACCAGTCAAATATTGATGGAATTGGAATAGGCCTATTCTGATGAACTTGAAAAGACAACAGCTCAATGTATACTGTGATTTAGTATGTATCATCACAGTTGGATATGTGTCAAATTGGTGAAAACTGGCTTTCGTAATTTAATTTGATATCAAAAGAAAACAAACTTGAAATTCAAAATGGCGGCTGAAGACGTGGTTGAGAAAAATGGGACCCAATTTATTTTAGATCAGGACGTCAAAATGAATCAAGTAAGCCAATAATATCCCTTTTAGCACAAAAATCTAGATGGAATTCCAGAAAAAAGAATCAAAATGGCCGCCATTTTGAAATACAAAATAGCGGCTGAAGACGTCGCAGAAAAAAATGGGACCCAATTTCTTTTAAATTATCACGTCAGAATTAATCAAATAAGCCAATAATATCCATTTTGGCCCAAAAATCTAGCTGAAATTCTAGAAAAAAAGAATAAAAATGGCCGCCATTTTGAAATTGAAAATAGCGGCTGAAGACGTCGCAGAAAAAATTGGACCCACTTTATTTTAAATCAGCACATCAAAATGAATCAATTAAGCCAATAATATCCATTTTGGCACAAAGATCTAGCTGGAATTCTGGAAAAAATAATTAAAATGGCCGCCATTTTAAGATTAAAAATAGCGGCTGAAGACGTCGCAAAAATATGGGACCCAATTTCTTTTAAATCAGCATGCCAAAATTATTAAAATAAGCCAATAATATCCATTTTGTAACAAAAATCTAGCTGGAAATCCTGACAAAAGAATCAAAATGGCCGCCATTTTGAAATTGAAAATGGCGGTTGAAGACGTCACAAAAACAAATGGCACCTAACTTTTACCATGTGGGGCACCGGGAAGGATACTGTGTGGTACATAGGGTGTGATGGCATATGGGACATATGAGTGGGATGCCATTTGGTACATCTTTAGGATGAGAAGCCATGTGGGACAGAGAATGTATGCCATGTGGAACATTGGAGGGTGAGGGATGTCATGTGGGACAAAGGGAAGGATTCCATGTGGGGCATAAGGAGGAATGACATGTTGCACATGGGTGGATAGGGTTGCCATGTGGGACATAGAGATGCATGTCATTTGGGACAGGTGGGATGATATCTGGGATATAGGGTGGGATGTCAAATGGGACATTGGTGGGTGGATAGTAGGATGTTTTTATTATAGGACTTGTGATATGTGTGTCAATTTGAATCAGTATGCGAGCCATGACGGTGTTTATCGTTCTAGTTTAATTTAATTTTGTTATATACATGTGGCATCCCACCCTATGTCCCACATGTCATCCCTCCTTATGTCACACATAGCGTCCCTCCCTATGTCATCCCCCTATATCCCAAATTTCGCTCTTTCCTATCTCTAACATGGCATCTGGTTCTTCTGGATGCTCCATGTGACATCCATATGTCCCACATGACATCCCACCCTTTGTTACAAATGGCGTCCCTCGCTATGTGCCACGTGGCATCCCTCCCTATGAACTACATGGCATATCCTACATGGCTTCCATCCATATGTCATCCCCACCCTATGTTCATATCTATGTCCCACATGGAATCTCACCCGAATGTATGTCCCACATGGCATCTTAACCTTGTCCCACATGGCATCCAACCCAGTTTTCCCACATATAATCCCACACGATGTCCCTAGTGAAAGAAACATCCATTTCGAAAACATAAATACATACATGTAAGGGCACCTAATCCACTCGAATATTAATTGAAAAAAATGGGAAGTTACAGTGTTATTCAATGCGTGTCACTGATGCTTATGGCAAGACAATTCTCAATTGACCTGCATTGCGCAATACTTATTATCGTTACCATAAACTGGCTTATTAATTTATTATATCTTAGCACGGGTGGGACCAGGCGGGTGGCAAGGGGATATTGTCACAATTTACTACCATCATACTGCAGGTACCAACAATTTGTGTTGTACCGCAGTTTGCAGGTCGGGTTTTGAGTTATCGGACTACCCACCCCTGCCTCTTTGGTGGTATGTGCCCCCTCCCCCTCCCCCCATATGCATATCAATGAATGAGAGGGGGCCTCACTTTAAAATCTTGACATGCTCATATTTAACATTTTTGATCTAGATCTAATAATATTGTTAATCATCGGAATGCACTTTTTGGTTCTGGTTCTTCTACTGAAAATGTCCGAAACATTCTAAACTCAATTTTCTTGGATTGATGGGGCTGAAGAATAGGGTGCCTCCAGAACCGGAAGCTTTGCTTCTAAAAGCAACTGTCGTTAAAATGAAAACAGAAATTGAAGTTTTCTTGGAAAATAATGCAGATATTGCACATACTGTAACAGAACAATTCATTTTTGTTTCAAATATATTTTCAAAAACTTAATCTGGGCTTTGCCACAACAACCAATTGTGTGTATTTCACATATCAGAAGCCAGGGATAGAATAAAGAACTTAAAATCAGGAACACAAGTATAATCATTCCCATGACTGCAGGTTTCAACATTTTGTTTTCCCTAAAGATTTCAAATAAATACTTTTCATTTTTGTAGTATACAGTGTGTTTATTCTGTCAACTTTAAATAAAACTATATTGGGTAAACTTTAGAGAAGCATTTTTAATTATGCAATGTTTTCATCTGTTCACCACATTTTTGTTTGATTTTAGCCTAAAAGCAATCAATCATTTGTGAGACGTAACAAAACAAATCTTCAGTTGACCGTCTGACAGTTACAAAAAGTTTATACTGTACCGTATTTTCATTTTTCAATGTTTGAGTTTAAAACTGAATTTAAAAATCCCTTGTGTTATATGATAGTGATAGGTACAAATTTGACTAAGTGAAACAAAATGCATACCTATGTACGTAATATAATTTAATGAGCGGTTTTCATATTTAAATCAAATTTTAGCTTCAAATGAAATAGAAAATATGGAATATGCCGTAAATCTATAATAAACAAGTAAAATGCGTCAATTATTCCATATCATCAACCAACAAGTGTTGGTAGTATCGTGTGCAGTGACCACAGACACCTCACATAATTGGTGACATGGAATTTTGACAAAACACTTGTGATGGCGCAATTCGTGTTTTGTCAACCGATGACGTCGTCGGTTGGCAGTGTGTCATCAGTTGGAAGGTGTGTACATATGCATGACATCATTTAGTAGGTGTAGACGTGGCCATACACACACAAACACATACACACACCGTTTCTTACGAGATCTTGTAGTAACCTTCTTCTGGCGTCCAATTGAAACTAAACAGGGTAGTTTTGTCCTGCTCCAATCTTGCGGTGTTTCATAATAATTATCCTCCTGCTTGGTTTCCATTCAAACCCTTAATTCCTGAACTCACTCCATCCCAGAATAAAAACGCTCCCAAAATATAGACCAAAGTATGAAAATAAAGTTGATTAACATTATACCCAATTTTTATTGAAAGTGAATCAATTTGCATATTGTGTAATCTTACCATCAGTCACTTCCGAAAACGCATAAAGTCCGGTACGATCTTCGCCATTTTCAACCAGTTGCTTCATCCATACGTCATCAACACGAGTCATGTGAGAGAATGACGCCACGATGATGTTCTTGAAACCACATTTCTTCACTTCTTCGTATATCTGGTACTTGCTCTCCAGCGTGTGTCCACGCAGCTGACCCACTGTACTCTCGCGGATGGAATTATCAAGCACGAACACATCTACCTCTTTAAGGGCTTCATATTTCTCAACAGCTTTTTCTACTTGTCGTGTGTACTTCCTTACAAGTTGTTTAATGTTAACATTCGACTTCGGCATCTTGTCTCTGAAAGTAACAAATATTTTAGCATAAGCGAACTTGTGACGATACGAGGGCACTCCGATCATTCCTTCGCCACCCAATCATTTGTTGACGAAGTAAGTCCCCTCCATTCCCTCCGTGTCTATCATTCTCCTCACCAACTTCATCCTTCACCACCTTCCACCCGTGTCCCCTTCATTCCTCACCCTCCTCCCGTATCCTTTCCTCCATCATTCATTCCTCCCATCTTTTTCATCCCTCATCCTTCTTTCCTCCCTCACCACTTTTCTTCCTCACCACCTTCCTCTCTCGTTCCCTTATCCCGTTCCTCCACCATCCCCTTCCTCCACCATTCCTTTCCTCCCTCACCACCTTCCTCCGATGATCCTTGCATTCCTCCCTCTTTCCCTCACCACTCCCTTCCTCCATTACCCTCATCCCCATATTACACATGTCTTTAAGACGTGCGTCGAACTAAATAGGCCCAGCCTATTTCATATTTGCGCACCAGGCACCCAAGGTACTTGAACTGACACCAACCCAGGCCATGCCGTTTGTATTTGATCAGGAAGTTGTCATTTAGACAACTCCTTGATTTGATCAAGCTCGGGTTGATCTCGGGGCATCTGTCGTGATTAAAATGTCGCGCGTACACTTTATTCCTTGATGAATAAAAAATATATGAAAATAAAAATGAATACAAAATATGTGAATTATATACATCTAATCGAGAAAAAAAAAACCTAACGAATACCGTGGCTTATACACGAAGAAGGGAGTCTACAGCAGATGTGAGTAGAGTACAAAAGTGTAATTAAGATTCATGAGTGGTCAAAAAAAGGAATTTTTTCATATACGGGTTGAAAGTCGCGTTAGAAAGAGTCATACCTTTCTTTATATATATATATATATATATATATATATATATATATATATATATATATATATATATATATATATATATATATATATATATATATATATATATATATATATACTCAGTAAGCTTATATGTTCCCATAACGCTAGGAACACCTGTGGTCTCAACTGCCTAACGTCGTAGCTTGACAATGCAACCAAAATAATACACTAAACATGCACTGGCAGACTGGTAAGCTACACGCAGATTGGGCATAGAGAGAGTTGAACACACAATTACAATGACGGGGTCGTCGCCTGCGTATTCGGTTATGATAGTACAAATGCTATCACCAAACGCTTAATACGACCCGGACGAGAACACAGGTACGACGTACGAACAGACATAACATCGACAACCAAGTCAATGTCCACGGCCTTTGATAACCAGTTGTGGTGCACTGGCGTGTCTACCCACCCCAGGATTGAACCCGGGGCCTCGTGGTCTGTAAACAGGTATGATAACCGCTACACCACAGTAGGTAGATCGGGCATAGATCATCAAAAATGTATTTATACTCTTTAACGTTTACTCCCAACTGGGACACGAAACCAATTGACTAATTGTATTTCGACCAATCAAGACACGAATTTAAATCTATTTACCTCCACGCTAGAGACGATAAATGACATGTAAGCAAACAATATTAATTCACTCTCACTAAAAGGCAAAAAATCAGTTATGGTTGGGGTTTATTATTCTGATATTTGAAGAAGGTTCTCGTGGTAAACATAAAAGACTATAAAAGCTCTAAATGCGTCGCGTGCTAATTGAACACCAATGAATGATCAAACTGAAAGATATCATTTTAGCAGTCGATCCAAGGCTTCCAGATCACCGGGCAATGCAATATGCAATTTTTGTGATAATTTACGATGCATCATGCATTAGTACACGACCTTGGTATTTGTTCTTATCTTAATTATTTGTTTTTTATTTAAATATCATAATTTTATAAAGGGCGCAAGAAACTCTTATTAGACGTTTTGTAGTCTTTGCTATACCTCTAATCAATGTCATGTCACATATCATTTAAGTGCCTCGAACTAAATACCCTTGTCACAAGGGGCGTAAGAAGGGTGACCTCGGGAAGGAGGGGGCGGAAAAATTACCTTAAATTTCCCGAATGAAAGCAAAACAATTTCAAATTAAGTTTCCAAGAAACCTTGCTGCGGCGCAGGACATCTCCTTCCTGCCTTCATTCTTACCTGTGCATATCAATGATAATTTTATCAATGAGTTATCACCATACCATATCCGATCAGGGAGGTGTTATTTAACATAAATGACATATCTCTCTGATATGCGGCGATGCACTCGAAGTTCATGTTTTCTTCAAAAAGGTTTAAACACTTAAATAATGATATTATTACATGATTTTTAATTGTTTTTAATTTACTTATTGATTTGTTCAATATCATATATTCCCCACTTGCCCCTTCCCCCAAAAAACCTTATCTATTATTACTCTACCACGCGGCCATAGTAAGTATCGCCGTTTTCAAGCTACCTTTTTCTAAACATAAATTCAAGACTTTACCAAAGTCCTATAGGATTAATCGTGGTATCATTTCAAAGTTCTCATATATTTCTTTCACAAAATGTAACATTTTTATAGGAGTCATATTACAGAATTTGAGAAAAAGTACCTTGAAAAAGGTAAAACTCAAAAAAAAAAAACAAAAATTACAATTTTTTTGTTCTTTCTTGTAAATCTTACAATAACTTCAAGATCACATTTTTGCTTTAAAATCAAACATGCAAATTCTAAGACATGATAGTATTGGTTTCTGGTCTAATTTTTATAATCCCCTACATGCATTTTTTTTATTCTGGAGAAATTTCTTCAAACTTTTATGAATTTCTGCCATTTTTGAGCCGTTTATTTTCTTTAAAAAATCGTGTACCCAAATCGTAGATCGCACATTCTTCGTTGAACCGCCCTTCGAAAGTGCTTGGAATTTCATTTTATTTGATATCTTTTCTTTCTTTCTAAAAATTATAGATTAGCATCATTGGAAAGGAAATTTCATAATGAATCTAAACATGTAAAACATATCTCTATTTTCAATATTGATAAGAAGTTTTGGTTCTGCAAAGATTGACCATTTGTTGACCAAATTTAGCCGAAATTGCTTAATTTGCATATTTATGTCCAATATCTCCTCATTTGGCTTTCATTACTCAAAAGTTTAATATCATAGCCTCTATTCCAACCAAACTTGTAATGAAAGAAAATGAAAGGAAAGTTGTCAAAAATTAATTTAAAAAAAAGACAATTAAGCCATAGCCCTCCAGTAAATATAATCCCCCTTCATAGTAAAAATGGTCTCCTAGGAAATTTAGGGACAGACCCTTTCCTATGAAATTTGGAGACAACTGTCCCCCTTTTGCAAGAGAGAGCCCTTCTTCTTCCTTCACACTAAATCTCACTGTCGTTTTGCATAAAGCGCGCCTTTTTTTTCTTTAATGTATTTGTTTATCACTTTTTAGCTTATCACTTCAGTACACAAAATTAATTGAAAGAAGCGTACATACACATCAGTAAATTACCTAGTAAAATCAGTCCGGAGGGGACCAAATTCACAAGACATTCCTTAGGAAATAAGGTCCGGGGGGTCCAAATTTACAGGGGGCAAAATTTACTATCACACCGGATCAGGTCAACCACATCAGGCGTAATAAATATTGAACATCATATCGGAAGGAATCATTCGTATTTCGGAAGAAAGTAGAAAGCAACGGAAGTACAGACGCTAAATGACTGATCTGAGAGTGAAAAATAGTACTTTCTAAAGAAATAAAATTGTGATTCTCTCAAAACTGATGCGTGGGAGA